>DWLI01003194.1:0-12100 GCA_018249915.1 Cecropterus dorantes dorantes
AAATTTTATTAATAGAATTGTTTCTTCAAATCAGACGTGGCTTAGACGAGTGTTCTTCAACTGATACAAAAAAAATTATTAATTAATAATTACTTCTTTTTTGGTTATACTGGGTCGCTAAAATCCTTTGTTTATTTGACTTTGGTCGCTTATTAATATATATTAATGAGAGCCCCCAGCCAATTTTCGGTGCTGGTTGCAGCTACTTTTGCATCGACAATTATGGATATTTTATTTTCGCAACTGGACACGAAAAACGGGACGCAAAATTAGAGCAGTCGTCAAAATATAATATCGATACCGCGAACAAACGCTGCAAGTCGCTGAAACGTGACGATGATCTATAAATTGTAAATCGTTGATAAAAATATAATATACGTGGAACGGTCCGTGACATCCTAGCTTAATGCAGAAGGATAAAAGGAAATAAAATAAAACTTTTCTTTATTTTTTTTAAATAGTCTTCCTTTATTGCAACACATTTTTTATAACATTTAATTGTCCCTTTTAAACTATGTAAAATCCTTGTTGTCGAAATGATCGAAAACTGTTTGATTCAGTTGTTATTATTAAATCGTTCACCTCCAAGGTCAGATTTTTATTTTCCAAAAAATATTCTGAGAGGGTCATATCAGGACTATATGTGGAACGGTTGATTTCTGTTAGTCAACATTCTTTAGCTGTAGCCTTTCAAATAACAATTGTGTGACTAGCGCATTATCGAGCGGCAATTGCACGCGTCAAATCATTTTTCCTCATCTTTTCTCAATAACTTTCTGGCTTAACTGTTTTCGTAGGTTATTATAGAATGCTGTGTTTACAAATGTGATGTTGTTTGATATCGGTAAGGAAAATTTCCTTACGGTCCCAATTAATTGTGGCAATGACTTTATTGCTTTGCATAACTAAAATTATTTTGGGTCTTCTACTTCTATGAAAATTCTATTGAATCGCTTTTGGGTGCCGGAACATAGTAAATAATCATTTCGTTACCTATCACAATCAATTGAATAACTATATCGCGGTCCCCGCAGCAAAACTCTAAAAATGTCTCACATCACTAAATGCGTCGCTGCTTTAGAACTGCATTAAAAATCTTTGGTTTCCACTGTGAACTATTATAATTCATACTGTGTCAAACTATGTCAACATTGTCACTCAACACAATACTTCACAACACAACATTGTATATGTCTAATAATTATAGCTTTTACCGGCATTTAGGCTATATAACATTTTTCCTATGTTACGTTTTTTTTTCAAATTATTTGAAATTTACGAGTGTTTTAGCAAATAATCCTCATACTTTTGATTTTTTTACCTTCTCAAAATTGTTATCTATTAGATTTAAAACAATTCATCGTTTAAGTATTTCAAATTGTCTAATTTAGAATACTGCAGAATATTCCCTAAAAACTTTGGCCACAGTTTTGTTTTGTTAAATTGGGGATTAATTGAATATCCACAACTTAATTATCCCTCATTTAAGATGTTAATTGAGCAATATAAAATTTCTCAATAAAATATTATAAATGATTTCACGCAAGACCTTTTCAAATATTCATTTCTATTATTTCTCAATTTATTGAGCTCAAAACGTTTTTTTACAGGTTCAGGTTAAATATAGAAATCCAATCGAAATTAACAATTCATTAATAATTTTCATGATCAACGTAATATTTGAATTTACGTTATGATAAAGGAAACCAATACAGGTTTGAAAAAGAATTTGTATTGCTCGTGTTAAAAAACGGAAGTTGTAGTTTACATTTGTAATATAAACACATTTTTGTAAAAATCCACTGTACTGTAAGAGGATATGCTTGTTAGGCAAGCCTTTAACCTTAACTTTTGATAATATGCCAACGTCACAATCAATATAAAAATTTACATGATCAGTACCAGAAAGTACATGATCAGTATCAGATTTGTGTGACGTCCAAAGATTAAACGAGTCTAAAGTCATACGGTGACTTCAAAGTTATGGGAAACAAGGTGTTGCTCCGCCAAATTACGCTAAAGCAGTGAGAAATTAATAGACAGTGAATATGTGAATAAATTGGACGGGGTGCAAGCGATCCATGCCGTGACCTCAACGATCTTTGTTGGGCTTTGCGTCATAAGTGTGATTTATTTCTTTTGGAAAATCAAACGATTTTTGTATAAAAATATTGCAGACTTTACAAGTACATTTGACTTTAAAACTGCATTGCAAAGAAATGTAAAATATTGTTACAATAAATCAATGATAAATTCCTCCAGTTTTAAATATTTATTATATTTCATCATAACAATATTTACTTTTTAATTTATACTAATCTTCTGAATTATGAGTTTATAAAGGAAAATTTAAAACTTATTTAAAAGCCGTAAACTCAATACTTAAGTGACGCAACGACTGTTATTACAGTAGAACGTCAATAATCCGGATTAATTGGGACCGGACCTCATCCGGATTATCGAAATTACTTTAAAAAAGGCCAGTATACTCTATTTAAGTACACGAAGATTTTAAAATTTTGTATTTTCTTTTATTCAGTAAAGGGTTTAGAGGTGAAATAACTTAAAAATATCTTTTATGTTCAAACCACTGTATTGTAACTTTTCGCCATCGCCCGCTTGACGTTAAGGAACATAGTGCAAGGGCAGATGGTATGTTGTTTTAGTTTTTGTTGGATACAAAACCGGATTATTGACGGTCCGGATTTTTGACGTCCGAATTATCGACGTTCTACTGTATCTAAATCTTGTTGATGGCGTAATGTCACTTCCGCCATTTGCTGTGCAATGTACATAGAATTTGATATTTACGTAAAATTTAATTGTACCATTATTCTTTCAATTACTTTAACATAAAACACGAAATACTTATCATATACATATTTTATTTACTTTTATAAAGTTTATATTAAAATAGTTATATCCTGTATATTTAAGAAGCATATTTTCACCAGAAAAAATACTTTCCAGCTTAAAACTTGTTTCGAGTTTGCAGTAGTGTCCGACCGAAGGTCGTTTGTTTGGTCGAAGCCGATGCTGAATGTTCCGGTATGGCCGCAACCTTCGGCCGAAGCCGAAAGTTCAAAAATCATAAGGAATTCAGTTCGAAATTGGCTAAAACTTTTTTTTTTTTAACATTTTTATTCAATCGATTTTTTCTTTTGTAGATATAGATCTATGTTGATTGGATATAAATAACTTAAAAAGCTGATTAAAATATCTTTGCTACTTTACTAAACTGATAACAAATCGAATAACGTAAATTTCATACACAACTGGCGATACAATACATTAAGTAGTCACCGTCGCCTATGGACATTTGCAACACCAGAGGTGTCGGCAATGCATCGCTTCGAAGGAGAGCTCTTTTCACACCTATTTTGAAGAATCCCATGTCATAGCGCTCCGGGAATACCTCAGGAGGAAGTTCGTTCCACAACTTGCACGTCCGCGGCAAAAACGAGCGTTTAAACCGGTGTTTTTTTTGGCCGAAGGTGGCCGAAGCCGTGTAGCTTGGGACGGACACTAGTTTGTTGTGTCTAATACGTAGATCTGTAGTGATAACATGTTATAATTAGTCGGCGCCAACTACTTAAGAATTATAACGATTTAAGATCCCATGATGTTAGTTAATAATTATTTGGTATACTACAACAGATACCTAACGGTAATCAATGTACAGGATTACTTTATCTGTACCGTCATGACTCGAAAAATGGTTAAAATCGAAATTTTTGAGATACTTAACATTCAAAACATTCTTAATATGAAATTGTCAGGTACTAAAAGACACAAAAGTGTATATTGTATTAAACTTAGAAGGGAAACTTCTGATCCCACATGTTAACGCAAACAAGCTTTTTTCGACGCTCTTCATTGAAATCCAGTTTTTCGACTGAAATCTATTAATTAATTTACTTGTATTTATCAATTTCTTAATTATGGAAACAACCTAAATCTCTAAAGATTTTATTTATTGTTGATCTTAGTTCGAACCTTCAGTCGGAAGTGATGTATCGTATATGAATTCGAAGTTTGTAGCTCAGTACCCTGAGTACGAGTTTATCTTGATTCCTCAAAACAATCATTGTGTATGTTTTCGTACTTCATTTTGAAGTACATTGCAAGGTATGGTCGAGATCGAAAACAAAAACGTGAAGTGTACGTTGCTATATATGAGCAAGAGCCCTGTTGCTCATAGTTCAGCGATATCAGAGACTTAAATAAAACTCGATTCCGCTTTCGTTATTTACCTTTATTATTTGTCTAACATTCATTCTCGTTATTTATTCATTTCTACTTAAATTCTCAAAGTACTAAAATTGCCTAAAGATTCAATTTGTTCTTTTAAAACGTAGAAATACCTACCACCTGTTGGTGTTGATAACAGTTGGCTATGTCTAATAAATCGATACGGTGTGATATGTGAGTCAAACATGGTTTAGTTTCGGTATTGTACCTTTATCATAATTATTATGCCTAACGGAATTTTTTGTAGGTACTAAAGTTATTGCGCATTTATTTTTTTGTGCTGCCGGCGCGCTACCTAGTTAATCGGCCAGTAACTTTTTTATTTTCATTCAGGATTTCTCTTTGTGCAGAACGCTTACGATGCCACTTTAAACACTTGCGTTTAAACACTACAGGCAGGAATATTGATTTAGTCTTATCCGTCATACATTTATTTTCCATGTGAAGTTTCCTACTGGTCGTTGGTCATCTTTTTTTGGCGTGTCGTTTAGACCGCTACTACTACTACTTGCTCGTATACCATCAATATTGCAAGGCGTGGTCCGTTGCTTTCAAGTCTTCAGTCTACTTATCAAATCATGTACAATATAAAACTTCTTTTACGTCTCTTACGTCACGACTTCTGTCATCTGTTGTCATTGTCAGTACTTCGAGACACGTGACGCATGACGTTTGCCACATCAGTTCACTAATTGTGAGAACGATATCCGTAACTTACGTCTATATGCGGATACTTTTGGCATCGGACTTATGGCAAAGGGCAAATCCCCCCCGCAAAAAGTATAAAATTAGACCGTCTGCAATTCTATTTCTATCGACTTATTTCTTATTTATTATATATACAAGTTGCACAATATAATGTTACATTTTTTTTTATAAATCGGAACAGTTATTATTATTATCTGTAACGTTGTGTAAAATACGGACAACTGGACCATTTTTTAGATTAGAACATGGAATATACGGATGAAACATGAAATATATATTTAATTAGCATATAAAAATAAAATTATAAAAAATTTTACTTGTGGTTTTGAGTTATGGTTATAATTTGGTTTTGCGGTACGTACAGTGTTGTTCGCAATAAAGTATTGAAAAGTCCATATCTCTACTAATATTGTTTCAGTTTTTGTACTTGGTTTATTTTTGTATAGATATGAGAGCTCCCTCTCCTTCCAGAGCTCAGTTTATGTTATAAAGGAAAAGCACAAATGAGGCCGATACGTTCAACTATGTGCAGTTATGTGCGGTAGTAACTGACTATGCATGGCGACGACAACGTCAATTGCATAGTTTAAGAGCCCAGCCAAACATTGACGTAGAAGTTGTTTATTTAATGTCTTATAGTTTTATTTTGCTCTATTATGACGCCGGCGACGCGATATAAACTGGATCAAAAACGTTCAGCGTATTTCAATTTTCATTAAGTTTTGATTCAGAAGGAGATTATTTCGAAGTCTATCAGAATTTACAAAAAGAGTAAATATTAATTAATTATTTTTGAAATATAGTGATATATTAATGTCGAATATCGGTTGCTGCTTTTATTAATTTAAAAGAAATGTCAATCAAAATCCGTATTTTTCTACTACGCCCAATATTATTACGTCCGTTGCTCCGATTAGCTGCATAAGAATTGCGCACAGTTTATTTTTATTACACGCCCGATATACGAGAACGTCCGTCGCTCCGCAAAGCTGCATATTAACTGAACTGAAGATGAAACCACACTACCACACCGAATGCGTACGGTTCTAGTAATGGCTGTGTGCTGTCCAAGTCTCGACAGCAAATTGTTGAATACGAGTATATCTGCTACATACATGTAGTCTGAGCCCTAAGTATTGGATGAAAACCAAATAATGCCATGTTTTATTAAAAGGTGTATATTACTGCTTGGTCGTGCAGGATTCTCCTGCCGTGGGCGCCATTACAAAATTTCGCTATAGACAAAAAGTACATGAATATTACATGAATGTTATAAATTTTAGTACATATGAAATCGCGTAAACTTCATAATTTTCCTTGAAATCAGTTAATATAAATCCAATTATTGTTTGCGCCAAATTTAATTAACGCACTAGGCGTTCAATCATTGCAGTAAATATTTTGGGAGAAAATAAAGAAACAGAAAAATAAAAGAAAAATTCAATGTTTCTTTAAGTTTGAGACTAATTGACCTTTAAACATTTTTTTGGCATAAATAACATAATATATAAATAATAATCTTTGTGTAAATCACAGATTGTTTCTTTGGTTTGCGAAATAAATGTCAGCCGCCTTCGACTAACGAACGACTTTGACTCGCCGAGAGCGCTGTTCACTGCCGCTGTCGAGGGATGTTTGGTCGGTCGTCGTTTACTGAAGGCACTCGTATAATCGTCTGTCAACTTTTAGCTACGAACTGGGACTTAAAATGACTAGTTTAGGGCGATTAGGTACTAGATAGGTTTGGTTGGCGATTTGGGCGAGCAAACAAATTCGCTTGACGACATAGTGTAAATGAGCTTATTAAAGGAGTAATGTTTTTTTGTTTTATTGAGACGAGTTTATTATTTTGTATGATTACAATACATTGAAATGATATTTTCTTTCTAAAATCAGAACTACTGTCAGTACTTATTGTTATTATAATCTGGGCTAAATATATACATAGACTACTATGATGCTAGATAAAAATGAGAATGATAAAATTCAGTGTGCCCTGCAATTGCCTTTGATAGTTTTCTTCTCCGGCATATTTTCGGACTATTTAAAACGCTCACATGTAAAGTTGATTGATATATATTATGTAATGCTGATTTGCAAGGTTTACAGCAAAAACCTTCAGTCAGCATGTCCCATATAAAAAAGAATAATGGAGTCACTATCGCAAAAAATTCGGAATCCTGGGAGGTAGTTGCTGTATCGTACAATATGTGACGCGGTTATCAGAAAATTAAGGCTAATCTGGTTTAAAAACAAGTGACCTGAACAGATCTAATCAGTATTTTATTGTGTGGCACCTGATTATATTTTATGTGACTGCACTGTTTCTGGAGCAGCACCGTCGCGTGACCTCGCTCGCTTGGTGACCACTCTCGCATGATGCCCGACGCACTCCTGCGTCGGTGACCTCGCAGTATAAATTCATATTAAGTAGCGGGTCGTGCGACCCGACTACGTTATATATTATGATGACGGCATTTTCTGCTGTTGATAACGCGGTCACTGCACTCAGTTAGGTAACCAGGATCCGAATTCAATTAAAAGAAACATCAAATTTCTCAAATATAGAGTCTTCTTTACACAATTAATTGATTCACTGTATGAACGAAATCTATGCTGAAGTGCTAACGTAGTGAAGACACATTTTCAATAGGTCGTGGTATCCATAAAATATTCCCGAATAGCCAATAATTACATGTACAACTAAATATAAATATCGTCACTTATATAACAAGACCGCGCAAGTGATATTTGGTAACTTTTTATTAGAGACAAGAAACTATTTTTTTGTCTGAAGAATTTCATAAAAAATATACAGTTACAAACCGCGCAAGTGATATTTAGTAACTTTTCAGGAGAGTAAAATCTGTATATTTTGTCTGAAGAATTATATACAAAATACAGTTTTTTGGGCTCTCCTGAAAATTTACCAAATATTAATTGCGCGGTATTGTTATATAAGCGACGATATTGATTATTATATTACCAAAAATCATAGCCTTGAGGCAAACATAATATACTTTAAGTGTGAACATTTGTATATGGATAATATAGATTAAAGAATTATAGACAATACAGAGAAACGGAACAAATATTTTGTGATTCTCTTTTTTTTTATCGCTTTTCTGGGCAGGGGTCTCTGCACACAACGGGACGGGTGCCTGTAACGTACTCCACCCATTTGTTTTATACGAGTTGGTGTTAGGATGTACGGATACATCTATTGGTCGTTAATAGGAGTCGAATATTTTCAAACCATCTATAAGGCCTCCGACATAGTTTACCAACAGCTCTCCTATTGTAAGCACAGAAGCGAGTGTAAAATTGTGCCAACAATAAGGGTTGATTGAGATCTACTCATGTCTGGCTATGCGCTCTCATGTCACCGTCAAATACCTGAATCTGCCTTGCAGTTACAGGCTAGATAGTAATTTAGGTTTCTTAATATAATCTTTATTCAACAGTATTTCATTTTATATAAATTCGAGCATTGGTTAGTAAAATAATTTTAAATCACGAATTACTTCACGAGGTCAACTTCGTCTTTGTTCAAATTAATGTTTCGGTCAAATATGTACTTCAGTTTTGCAACTGAATAATTTTATGATTTTCAAGTGGAAATCATTTGTACAGTACGAAGACTTCTATTTTATTTATTTCATTTATAATTTTATACTCATGATACTTCAAACGCTGTGCTTATTTGATCGATCAATAAAACATTCGCACATTTTGCGTTTCTATTTAAATAATTATTCGATCACACATGTAACGAATTATAATGTTAATCAGTTTTTTATTTGCACTGTGATACCAACGTCAATGGAAAATTCATATTTTTTGTGATAAGTATTGTAGAAACAATACTAATCTTCGCGGACTGAACGTTCCACAGTGCATGTATCGTGGAAATTACACCTACCAAACGTATATATAACGCTCCTATGTTCTGATTTGAAGGCTATGGTATACGAGACATAATTACAGGGGACATTCCAACTTAGTCCTCAGAGGTAGCATCCACTGATCCACCTACGCATTTGTGGGTGAAATTGTTACTTACTTTTTTATAAAAATTTAAGCAGCAGACGACTATGCTGATCACATGATGGTCAGTGGTCATTGTTGCCTATTGAAATCTATAATAATTCCGTATCTGTATAACAAAAGTTCTACTCGAACCTGATCACATATATGTGTTCCCAGTCCTGTGGACTAAGATGGTCGCCTCACGTCTAATTGAGCCTGCGTTCACACCCTTTCACACAACTGCAGAACTTATTCGCGCTAAAAAAATTGTGGTAGTTCTACCTCCCTGTCGAAATTTTACCTAATCAGTTGTTCTAAGTTATGTTCATGTCAGTCTCCTTTTTTAGGCATAAATCAGGGTATAAGAAAAGCGAGATATAGACCTAATGAAATGAGCCGAGGTGTATGCCATAAATATAGGAAATGGGCTCCAGTGTGTTTATGATAAATTATTTTTCAACTATATGTGTTTTATGTAGACTACTAGCTACATAGGATCAATTGAGTTTTTTCTTTTTTATTTACTAAAATATTTACTTAATTTTGTAGTATACTCTGCTGTTTTGATTATTATGTTACCTTTATTAAATAGCATTACGATGAAATATACAACAGAAGAAATATATTGTAGAAATAAAAATGAATATATAAAAAATGAAAACGTACACTACGTACCTACCTATCTACAAGTCAATTACTGTAGTACCTACTGTCTGAGACTACAGTTAAACGATGAAGATGACTAACATATGAATAACTTCGTTTTATGAGTACATTGTTAACTTAGTAATAAAATTATGAAATGCACAATTGTCAACATCGTCCCCCACATTTTATTATAATTCATAATTAGGAATATTCTTGGGACTTTTGTCTATTATTTGTAAATGCGGTATGAATACCATTATGTTATTTTTTTTGCAGAGGGGAAGAGAGCGCAGGCAACGCTTGTGCTATGGCGGCTTCAGCGGCTGCACCGGCCACTTGGCGTGGCACTAATGACAGTGCCACCGAATATTGCCGTCGTGGTAACACACCCGCGTCTTACACCAGGTATCAACGGAACAACTCTAATGCACCCTATGCCACACCGCCTTCCAATGTCGAAAGGTACATATAAAGTCTACTTGTACTTACTCAGCATTTAAGTCTTGTCCGCTTCACTAATTTATTGTTAGGCTCTCATCATATTGGAATATTTAATTCACAAATTATTATTTTTTCATGGCTCTAACCTGCGGATATTTTAATTGGCTTTAATTAAATTAGCAATGTATCGTATTGATATCAAATATAATAACACAATAGTATATACTAACTTTCGTGGGTTCGTAACAAATGGTGGTGGTACTAATTTTGTAGGTGTACCAAGTTGTATTATAAGTAAACGAAATGTGTTTTAAATAATTGACGATATATGTACCTACAATCATATATTAAACTTTTCATAATTACTGCTGTAGTAATTTATGTTATATCATATACCATAAATGACTACAATAGCTTTTTACTATGTAATTTACGCGTAATATGTATAGGATTGCAATTGTAATACGCCATCATGTAGGAAGTTGTTGCGCGACTATATAATTATGAGTTTATTTAAAAATATGTGTATTTGAAAAGCTAAAATGTTAATGTTAATTAATTTTATGTAAATAATTTTAAAATCGTTTAGTGAGTTACCAAAAGCAGTTGACAGTGAATATTTGGTCAGACGAGAGAAGTTAAATAAAAAATATATATCTTATTCATGTCATGTCTAATTCATGAGATTATTACTCTAATGTTACCAACTTGATCGATTATGTATTTTTTTCTTTATTATGACCTTGACTTTGACTAAAAACTTTTAATAAAAAATAAGATGCATAGCCCTGTTGACAATGACTAAAATGTTATTAACAACACGATAACAACGCGAATGCAATAAACAGGCTATGTACCTTCGTCGCGTTCGTGCGTCATCCACACTACAGAGTGCTTCATTGCATGCTAACTTTATTTTTATTTTCAATTGTACTTCAGAAATATGTACATACGTATTGTGTTGCATTATTCAGTACATAATAAGGAAAGTGTGGCACAGAATAATATAATATAATCTGGTGGGTGGTGGCAGTATGTCTGGACAAACAGTATGTTTGGTTTCTAATAAATTAGTTTATGGTTACATAATTAATCTATTATATATGGAATATTATAATTAAGTTATTTGAACCATTTAATTAAATCGTGGAAAGAGTTTCTATAAATAGTTTTTTTTCTTTATCGCAATATATTTAGCATAAAAATAAAATGCTTTAATTTTATTTTTATGCTACATTTTGTGTTTTTTTTTCACAAACATCAGATCAGATATTTTTACAAAAAGCATGGCAGCAAACCACTTTAAACTTTGTATGAATAATATAATTTATGTTGATTTGTATTTTAGATCAAAACGATATTATTTCGGAAATACTACAGACACAATCCAAATACGAAAAAAATTCCCTATTTTTCATAAGTTACTTTTAACACTGCAAAATTAACTAATCACTATAATCCATGCTTGACTTTCCTGACAAAACTCGTTAAATTGGGTCACTTGATTATAAATGTGGGTATAAATGCATCCAACAGAACAACTCCTCATCATCGGTGGTACGCGAGCGGAGAGCGGGCAGGAGCGGGCGCGAGCGCGGGTGCAGGCGCGGGTGGCACGACGGGCGGCGAGAGCACGCCTAGCACGCCGGGCGGCGCGGCGGACGTGCGCCGCCGCCACTCGGGCTCGGCCTCGTCGCGCTCGGACTCGAGCTCGCCGGAGCCGAGCGACACGTCGCGCGCCTCCACGCCCGCCGCCCCGCCGCCGCTCGTGCACCACGCCAACCACCGCACACCACCCGCCCATCCTCACCAGGTACGATATCAATTTTATACTATATTTACACATAAAATCCGAATGATATGTTTATGTATATCTTAAAATTATGTAACGCTGATTTCTCTTGAACATATTTTATTTATTTATTTATGTATGCACACACAGAGAAATCAAATATAAAGATACCTTAAAATTAACAATAAGAGCAAAGGTACTGCTTTTTAGTAAGGTTTAAATTGAAATAAT
>DWLI01003195.1:0-12100 GCA_018249915.1 Cecropterus dorantes dorantes
GGTACATTAGAACTGTTGACGACGCGCGTGGCGGAGCGATCACCATACCGGTCTGAAGCTTACCGGGTTCGATTCCCGGCCGACAGACATCTGCATGATGAATTTAGAATTGTGTTCCGGGTCTGGGTGTTTGTGTATTCGTCTTTCTGTGTCCATGGCACCCGCGACACAGGAGAAAGTCCTAGTGCGAGGCTATGAGTGTAGAAAGCGCGTGCCTTCCTGTGATTCGACTCCCTTAGCACCACCGCCACATCTATTACTACTTTTTAACAACACTGTTACGCACTTCTGTGTTCTGATAAGATGAGTTGGGTAAGACACGTACTGTGGATCACCATAGTACGCGTCTTACCCGTCGTGTCGTGTCTTAAGGAGAGATATAAATCTCTCCTTCCAGAAAGTAGTATTTTATCATTGCTGGTAGACACGCATCTGAGGTCATATTTCGGAATCCAGATCAAAGTATTGCCTATCAATGTTATTCGACACAAAGAGGTTTAACAGTGATGGTACGGGTGACGGAAATCAAATTGGTATCTTCTTTAAGTGTGAGATAGTGTGTATGTGCCCTTTGTATTTATGAACAGGATATTGCATAGTAACGTTTTCTAAGAAACTTTTGCGACGAGAATGTGACACGCAATCTCACGAAAAATTCTGATCTTATCTTAGGAAAGTATATTTAATTACCGTGTTCATTAGAAAGATACATTTTCCCGTACACAAATAATAAGGAAAATATTTTTATGTTGAATTAAGCCGCTTATACTCGGAAGGACAGGTGGTTTGGATGATGGTAGAACCCTTCCTGATTCGACTCTGGCATAACACCTCTTGTGGCTAATAACAACTATTTATTATTATGAAATACGGTTTAACACCTATTACACCAATAACACATAACTATGTCAAGTATTGAGTTCTACTTTGAAATTTATGGTTACAGAGGCAGTTATTCCTACCCCTTGAGGACTAATTTGGAACATGTGTGTGTATAAACGCAAGTGTACCCAGTCGAACTCGGGTTACTATTCCTATCTGGATTGAGGATGATTGCCCAATCTTATAAGGTGGTCTATACTCTTTTGTTACTTCTTTAATATAGAAAAATCTATCATAAAATAAGACACTTTCGACGACCCGCGCGGCGGAGCCGTCTCACTACCGGTCTAACGCGCAGTGGGGTCCGGGTTCGATTTCCGGCCAGACAGACATCTGAATGATAAGTTTAGATTTCTGTTCTGGGTCTGGATGTTTGTGTATTCGTCTTTGTGTGTCCATGGCACCCACGACACCTGTACTAGTGCGGGGCTATGAGTGTAAGAAGCGTGTTTATCCTCAACCTTCCATTTATCAGCATTGGAGCAGCGTGGTGGAGTATGCTACAACCCTACACCACTCGCGACACCCGTTAAGAGTAGGTAACTATTATTATATGCTTACAAGTATCATGTTCAACAAACATTGTCTATTTACTGAGATAAGGTCGTAATTGTACCTGCATTGCCTAAAGCAACTTTATCAGAATTTTCAAGTTTATTTTTAGATATGGTTTAAGCTAATTCGTACATTATTAAAACGAGATTTTTTGTATAATAGATTGAATTAGCATCGAGCATACGGTCCATCTGATGTTAAGCGGTTACTGCTGCACTTAAACATTTGTAAAGCAACTTTATGTAAGACAAAAATTCTATCTGCAGTTGACCACAGATGCGTTTGCTTAATCCCGAGGACAAGATGGTCGCCTATATAAAAAATGACGGGCAAGGCAACCACATCATTTTACCGAAACACAAAAAAATGCTTCACACTAGAAATACTACGGCGAAAGTGAGTTATGCATTTACACAATGCATAAAATAATAAGTCACTATTACTGCCATTAATAAATATGTCATTCAAGATGAGATTTTAAGCGCTAGATAATGATAAACGTAAGAATACGCAGTACTGATTGATAATATAATATAGTTACACTTAAATATAATACCATTATATAATTAGCATTATTAAAGCTACCACAAAACAATAAAGAGTTAAATAATTCTATAATATTTTGCTTTACACATAATTTAAAGGAATGATTATTTAATGAATATTTAAAAGTAAAAATAGCATCATAAATCACAAAGTCAAACAGACGTCTTGTTGTCAGAGCTGATGTAAAAATCTGATAAGATAACGCCCAACTTGCACTCAGTCACTCTCCGGCCATGGACAACTTTGGATACCGCGAGATGGGGTGGCCGTCCCCTCTCCAAACACCTACGCAAACACCCTCGCGCAACCGTCTCATCAGCAGCTTCAGCACGAGCACCGGCAGAACAAGAGATCAAGAAGAATTTCCTTTAAGAAGTAGTTTTAGACATGTCCGGAACATTGATTTACTTGAAACTGCCCAAGACCCGAGCAAAGCCAAGGAGTATTTGTTCGTCGGTCCTTCACCCCCAGCAGACGATGCGCCGAACATGTATCATAGCTTCGACATCCTCGCTCCGGACCCCGAGGCTCGACTCACTGAGGATATGGTCAGACGAGCTTTATGTGAAAGAGCACTCACTTTGGGAGCAGGAAGATTTTTCGACGATCTCGAGTGTGGACTGATTACCGCAGACAACATCGAAGAACACATTTGCTCTGCACCGGTAGTGGTAGTGAATCTCACGCTTTTATGGGCTGCTTTTTTAAGCCGTGACGAGTTATTGCCTTCGATCTTAGATGCAGGTGCTGATATACACAACTCGGAGCCGATTGGGTTAACAGCATTACACGTCGCTGCATTTAGTGGTGCGAGCAGATGCGTGAGCTACTTACTCTCCATGGGTGCTGATGTCGATTTTATTCCGAAGTATTTCAGTCCTCTACATTGTGCAGCGTTTGGAAATTCATTGGAATGTGCGGAAATATTAATCGCAAGTGGATCTTCGTTGCATGCAGTGGTTCAGAGGGCTGGCTGTGAAGACAACTTAGTTCATTGTGCCGTGAGAAACGATGCTTTGGAGAGCATGGAATTATTTATAAATAAGGGTGTAGATCCCGCTTACATAACCTCAGGTGGATTAAACGCGATGCATTTGGCTGCAGAACTAGGCGCCGTGCGTTGCCTTGGCTTTCTTTTGAAAGAAACTAAAATAAGTGTGAACGGTGGTATAAAGCAAAGGGATAAGGAATGCACAGCATTGCATCTAGCAGCAACTAGAGGATATGCAGAGTGTGTTGAACTCCTATTAGCAGAAGGTGCAAAAGCTAATACGAAAAATTATAGAGGATTTACTGCCCTTCATCTTGCAGCCAGATGCTCTAGTATAGAGACTGTTGAGGTGTTATTAAGAGATGGTAATGCAGACCCCAATGCAGAAGATTCTGATAAAAGGACACCTCTACACGCCGCCGTATGTCGTTCAGAACAGGCTGGCGATATTATAGACATGATGGTCAGTTGGGGAGCGCAAGTGAATAAAAAAGACGAATACGGATATTCACCTTTGCATCTCGCAGCCATGGATGGTCTAACACAGTGCGTCGAAACATTAATTTTCTTAGGGGCAGATGTAACATCTAAATCAAAAAAGGGACACACAGCATTAAGCGTCATTGTAAGAAAAACGCCAAAATCATTAGCGATTCTCAAATACAATCTAGACAGTGGAATATCCATAAGTTCTGCAGAAGGTAATGAAGAGGTTCAAATTGAATTTAACTTTGGAAAAATTCTAAAGTATTCTTATCCGCGCGAGATCACTTATTTAAATAGTTTGATCGATGAAGGTCAGAAAGATATTTTACAACACCCATTGTGTTCAGCGTTCTTGTTTATGAAGTGGAAAAAGATAAGAAAGTTTTACCTAGCGAGACTTATCTTTTGTTTCCTGTTTGTGACTTTCTTGTCAATCTATGTACTGACGACAGTTGTGAAAACATGCAAAGGTGAACATTCTAAGAAATACGGTGTGCCAAACGAGTTATGTCAAAAACAATCGATACTAGGCGTTATTTTGGAAAAAAGTCCCATTGAATTTGAGAGGTGGCTCCTTATAGCGATTACTGCTTTCGAGATTGTTCGAAAACTAACTGGCATTACGGGATACTCCAGCATATATCAATATTTCACAACTTTCGAGAACTTGATGGAATGGTTTGTTTTACTTTCAGTGTTTTCGCTTTATAACATACGACGCGATTACAGTTGGCAGAATCATGTAGGCGGTTACGCAGTCTTAGGTGCTTGGACCAACTTAATGTTGATGATGGGCCAACTTCCAATGTTCGGCGACTATGTGGCCATGTATCAGAAGGTGTTAAAAGAATTCATGAAGCTTCTATTAGCGTATGTTTGTCTCCTGCTTGGGTTCGCGATATGTTTCTGCGTAGTTTTTCCTAACGAGGAGATGTTTTCAAATCCGCTTATGGGTTTCATAACTATACTGTCAATGATGGTTGGTGAACTCAATTTGAACATTCTCATAAATGATCCGATGCAAGATGATCCGCCATTAATATTTGAATTATCATCCCAAATAATATTCATTTTGTTCCTTATGTTTGTAACAATTATTTTGATGAATCTACTTGTCGGTATAGCAGTCCATGATATTCAAGGTTTACGAAAAACCGCAGGTTTATCAAAGCTAGTTCGTCAAACAAAACTGATTTTATTCGTTGAAATGGGGATGTTCAGTGCATGGTTACCGAAATGTCTACATAAGTATGTGTACAGAACTGCGTTGGTGTCTCCTGAAGCTGGCAAAGTTATATTGAGTGTGAAACCGTTAAATCCACATGAAACAAGGTTGCCAACGGATATAATGATGGCGGCGTATGAATTAGCACAACTGAACAAATTAAAATCAGGACGATCCGTTAAGGAGATGTTACATAAGAGCAATTACGTATCGAAAATGAAGAACGAAGGGCAATCGAATGATCAGGCGTTTAACATGGAAATACGAGGAATGCAAGAGAAAATCGATCAAACTACATTCAGCTTGAAAAAGATAGACCAGGAGATGAAGCATTTGAAAATGTTGTTGATAGAACAGCATAATTTGATGCAAACTTTATTTAAATCAAATGACAGAGCATATTTACATTCAAATTCATATTATCCTGAATCGCCAGTTTTCTTTCAAAGCAAATCGGATTTAACGTCTATCACGAAATGTTCAGAATATAAAGGAAACTGAAAGAAATTTAAAATATGCATATATTGAGGGATTACTCTGAAACGCATATTATGGTATCTCATTATATGGTGTCTATTTAACGATTGTTTGAGTTAAAAAATCTCCGTTAAATATTATCTCAGTCTTATGTATTTTGTCGTCGACTTGTATGTTTGTTTTTCTGTTTGATGCAGGGTACTTTATTGTGGGGAGATTAGATTGTAATGATAAGCGAAATATATTTTTATAATAAAGTTTACTAAAATTTAAAAAAGCCTTTGTTTTATTTATCCTTAAAATCACTTACATTTAAAAATTATATAAATATATATTTTAGTTGATACAACATAAAACATAACATTAACATTAATGATTTTTAGAATTTTCACTTTTTTTTCATAGTAATGCGATTATTGGGAATTTGTTTAATACTTTGCTTAAATATTTTCTAAATTCTTCACAAAACTATGGCTAGACATTCTTGTACGTTTACATGTACATACTCGTACATACACATAAATAAAGAAATAGCCAATGAGGAAAGGTTCGGTCGAGGATGGTTTGAAGTGTCATACCCTCCTCTTAACGAGGAGGGTATGACACTTCAAACCCTCCTCGACCTCCTTATTGAAGTAAGAAGAAGTTGCAACTAAATAACTACTGATGACGTATAAATATGATATCATATTAGTTAACTCACACAAACACTAATATCTGTCATAAATGAATAGAAAGTAGCATACAACCATACGTCTTTATTTGTTTTTTTTTAATCTTTTTTAATGTCAAATTTAACAACATAACTTGTGGTTTAGTGTCAGCCTTAAACCTTAACAATAAACTAAGTTGAAATTGACGAGAAGACCTGCTCTACTGTGATAGTAGTGTGATAAACCACGTGAAGTAGCGCCATCCGCCATATTTGCGCAACCATAAACCCGCGAGATAACAGCTGATTACATTAGATTTTTGTGGGCAAAATACGAGTAATTTGTTTACACAAACTGACGCAGTTTCACGATCAAGGCAAATGTTTTGCTTGTGATAATGTAGTAACAATATACGAGATATTTTCTTGATTTCATTCAGAATTTGCCTACGAAATTATAACCTTATCTAACTTAATTTATTTAGCTGAAACAAAAATCAATTTCGCAGCAAATTCTCTAAATTGGCGTGTGTTTGATCTTATACATACGAGAATAGATTTCGTGATCCTGTAATAAATTATACACAACAATGTAAGGTGACAAATTGTTATCTAATTATAAGTATTTACTTTACGCATAAGTATCATGACAGCATGAACTGACACTTGGAAAACCTTGGTCTCAATATGAATGAAATAAAATAATCAGGATTGACACGGTATAAATTCCACGTTCGATTCCCAGAATTATATATGTCAAAATTACATCCAGCTTATATGTAATTACGGTGAACACTTTAGTCCTTGGGAGCAGCTGCAGTGGTACCCCAGAAAAAAATCACTGACGGTAACTGGTCACTGTCGTTACATATAAAGGAAAGTGCATATAGAACAGGAGTTCTATCTGTAGTCATTAATAGATGCGTTGCTACTCCCGAGGATTAAGAGGTTCGCGTCATATAAAAACAAAAGCGCTAAACATTATTATTCGTATTAACAGTTGCGACATTGGCGTTCGCAATCGAACCATGAGAGTTTACCAGCTTAAAATCACGTCACTATCTATAAGTGACCGTATAGTACATTTTCCAGCAGATGGTCAGCTGGGTGCAGAGCTCGGCCGCACGCGACGTACCCGCGTTCCGTGACCACTCGACCTGAACGCACGTCATATTTATAGTGTAGCACGTTATAACGGGAATCGAGATTGTGTCGTTAGTTTTATAGGTTTTTCCTTATATGATTTTGGAATAATATTATCGCGGAATTTATACATTGAAATATGCAATGGGTACTCACGATATGCGGATTTTGAATTTCGCTTTGCCGATATTTTGACCCAGTGGATCGTTGTCACGGCGAAACGAGAGAACGACGATCCATGTAAATGATTCGAAATATAGAGGAAAAAAAATTAAAAAGCCGCATATCGCGAGTACCCGTCACATATTAAAAAACTTTTTGTTATTGTATTTGTACCCTTAGAAACAAGTTTCCAAATTGTTTTTAGGAACACTAATTTATATGTTGTTTTAGTTTAACAATATAAGTAATTATTATAAAACATATAAATACAGTGTTATCGTTTCGTGCCTTTATTTAAAAAGCATTAGGTGATCATTAAAAAATAATTATATATTTTTTTATTTTATTTTTCACGTAATATATGAAGGTCAGGTCATTATCTAAAATACACATAATTAATTAAAACTAAATTTCCTCGTGTCTGTTACATCAAATATGTCAAAAATTGCTTCAGAGATCGGAAAGTAACAACAAAACATATAAAATATGTTTTTTTTTTAATTTTGCTTTTCTTTTTTTTTATTTTAAACCAAACCGACTGCACTAATTTTAGGAGTTTATTGTCAATTATATTCATATAATTCAGCTAACATTTCATCCCAATCCATTTACTCTACAATTGAAAAATTATTATCATTTAAAGCCAGAAGTAACTTTCTGACATTGTTTTCCTCAAAACAAGCATTATTTATGTTTTCGTACATCACTTTAAAGTACATTGAAAGGTACGGCCGAAAACGAAAACAAAACCGTGAAGTGTACGTTGCAATGTATAAACGTAATAAACACGTAAACAATGATTGTTTCGAAGAAACAAAATAAACTCGTATTAATGGTACTGGTGTGATAACTAGAGTAGGTAATTGTTGATGTTTGGTATATGGTTTCCGTTAAAAGTATATTGTTTGTAATGTAACATTTTTTAAACATGAGAGACGCCGCGGGGCACAAAGTGTTTAATTAAAGGATGGTGGATCTTACAACACTAATTAACTTTATAATATCGATTACCTTGCAATTCAGCCTCTGAAATTACGATCCGAATTTTATTCCTATGCAACTTGATTTTTCTTTTTTTATAGTATGGAAGTAGCAAACAGGCATGCAGCGCACCTGATGGTAAGTGGCTACTGCCGCCCATGGACATCTGTAATCAACTACTAGATAAGATCAAAAGTTAGCCTCTCTAGATCTCACCTAAGGTTAGGTTAGGTTAGGTTAGAGCATCCATCTTAGTCCTCAGGGGTAGCACAGATGCGTTGCTACCCCTGAGGACTAAGATGGAATGCCTCGGAAAGTATGTCGCCCACACCCTTCAGACCAGAACACAACAGTGCATAACACTGTTATTAGGCAGAAATAGGTGTGGCTGTGGAGCTTCCGGAGTCGAACCACAAAGAGTTCTACCATTTCTAATACCACTTAATTGTCAAAGTCATGTAATAAAATAAATTTCTATTACATTTATATAGATACAACTGTTCCTTTTGGGTACCCGAAACGGTAGAAAACCAACGTATTACATGTTTACGAATTTTTTGATCACCTTGAGGTAAGAGATAAGAGAGATAAGAGATCTGTTTTGAGGAATCCTTCCTCTACTTTCCCTTGCCGAAGTTTAATGTCTCTTTTTCACCACAATCTTTTTTTAGGAGATTACGGCTACTTACTCATTAAGTCCACTCGACTTAACTCACCAGGTGGCTACGCTGCGCCGGAACGAAAACTGATACTAATTCTTATGGCTCCTATCTCGCTAAATTCCTCTCAACTACTTAAATGATGAGCAATAACGCGTACAATGTATTGGTTTATTTTATATTAAAGTGACTTATACGTTAGTTTAGAAAAATTATGATTTTTGTATAATGGTTGTAATTAACGTGCTTAATTGTGTTGTAATTAATAGCTACTTGCAAACTAATTTGGCTAAAAAACTAATTACTTGAAAACCATCTTGGTAAAAGTACCATAAAATCATTGCTATATAGGTTCAATCATATTCATAAATCCATTGTTTTTATTTAATTTAAAATGTTAACATTACTGTAATTATTACCTTCGTTACAAAAAAATCTTAAATTTTAGCTATATTTTATTTTATCGACGATATTAATAACATATGATCAGTTCGTAAGATGAATGATGACAGGTCATTGTAACGCATTTTCCGGATTTTTCAGGACTTTTAACTAGAACTCTTTTAGGAAAAACTTAAAGTTACTGTTAGTTGGTCAACTGTGTAACGGGTAATAGAGATATGCGGTTTTAATTTCTTTACTGCCAAGTTTTTACGGTCAAGCAATAGTAGGTAATAGATTAATTTATTTTCCCTACGTCTTCGTTTTACTTTTTTTGGTGTATAGACATTTTGAAAAACCCCACGACGGTTAAAATACAATTGAAAAAACCCAAACTTATCACTGGAAAATTAACTCCAAATCCAACAAGTTGTATTGGTTGTACAAACAAATGCTTACAGTAGCGCCCTCTGTGAGTATTCATTGTAAAACATACTCGTATACAGGAACATGCACCGATTAAACCAAAACCCATAACTGAAAACCAGATTTGACTAGTAATTTTGAATATAAAGGCTACCTTTCACAAACATCCTCTCAACGCGGGTCGCGGGTAAAAATGTAACAATTCTATAATATAATATTAGTTTAAAATCGGAAATAAACTGTAATAAAGTATACTATTAGTTAATTTTGATTTTAGACGTCAGATAAACAATTATTTGCTAAGATGTACCAGTTCTCGACAAGGTTGTATAAAGGCTTAAAAATGTTAAATATCCCACAAGTATGTTCGCCTGGCATCCCTTTATGGTCTATAAATAAGGTCTAACGAGTAATATTCTCCATGCTTAGATCGAAGATTGCGTTTTCCGGAATCGGTCGGCGTTTGCAGAAGTAAAGCAGGCCTGATGACAATTAAACTAAAATGCGGTTGGTACGGCATCGTATATAGCCGACCCTCGCCAAGTACGTGGTACAGACGTAATGAAAAGTGTCCAATTTAATTAGTTTATTATAATATCTCAATAACTAAACTGATTTAGTCTCTCGAACGAAATATTGCAGAGCATGCTATAAGAATTGCCGAGTGTGTGCAGTAAAATCTTGGTTTCTTGTAAACCCAAAACAATGTTGGTGGTAGAACACTTCGTGGTTTCACTCCGGAGCTACCACAGCTTCATCACTTTACTCCTCATAACAGCAGTGTTAACTCTGTCCCTGTAGTACCAGGACCAGAATAGGGTTGCGGTCCTGCTGGTCGTCAGAGGCGACTAAAAGGGGCTTCCGGGGTTGCATCCAGCCAAGCGACCCTGTCAAGGACGGTGTGGTCGCATGCCATCGTAAAAGAGGATTCGGTGAGCGCTAATGCTCACCAGGAAAGAGACAGTTAGTGGCATTGCGCTTGGAGGACTCCGGTTGCGTTCCGTTGGAGATCCCGGAGTCCTCCACATAGCACTCAGGGCAGCTACCCTAGGGGGCGGTTTAGTGCGGTAAATGTGGGGATTCAACATAAGCTGGCGTCGCTCCCACGGCGTCGTGTACCTTTTGAATGTTTCCCCCTCGAAAACAAAAAAAAAAATAAGGGAGCTATTCCTAAGTTTTATCTGTGGTTCACATCAGGTAGGACTTTAAGCGTTTCGGTACTGATTGCAGATGTCCATGGGCGGCAGTGATATTTACTATCAGGTTTAATAAGAAAAATGTAACTAGGCAAGTAGTCATATGTCGTAGAGCGTCCAGGCATTAGCACGAGCAACATAAAGTAGCTAGTGTGTAACTTCGCTTATATTCCATTAAGCAGCGTCCGTGGGCACACTACTGGTTTAATTGCAGTTTTAAAAAGTGCTACCAATGATTCATGAATCTATTAAAATTTTCCTACATTTTAGTATATATCACAGAAAATAAAATTAGCCCCTCTTAATATCGTTAAAAAACCCTCCTAAGCCTCTTAATATCGAGAAGAAATAATAATCGATACAGAAGTCGCCTGTATCCATGCGACTTTTGTATCAATTATTATTATCGTTTAAAAATCCCTATAAATGTTAAGGCCGTTTTTTTTTATTTTCCGGTAGTATAAAAATATTCATTTTATATAACGATATACAATATATAAGTAATATAAAATAATAGGTAACAAAATAACGTAATGTTTCTTTAAAAAATATAGGCTTTTCCTTTACCTTTCGGTTATAGTTTGTGCATCAGTGAGATAAGGGCTCATTTTTGTTTGTATTTTATTATGAACCTATTCTTCTTTATCCCCACCTCTTTCTTATCTACATTTTAACACGATTCAAATTAAAACAAAGTATGGTTTTCGGCCATTTAATGACACTTGTGAATCCTGTGTCTATTTATATTGACGACTAAAGACTATCATAAACGTTTTAGCTGTCTAGTTATTTCGCATTATTTTTTAAAAACAAAAATTTGGTTTAAAAAATATGCGGGAACCTTTATGCAACCAATACATAATAAAAGTTAAAAAGAATAATAGGCAACAGTAATAATAGGTAAAGTTAAAAACAATAACAATAATAGGTAAAGTTAAAAAGAATAATAGGTAACAAAGTAGTGATATGTAGTGGAGTGTCCAGGCAGCAATTAAGTAGCGAGCGTGGCGCCGGGCCGCGTGCCGCATCAAACGCGCCGCAAGGTGCCGCCGAACTACCCCCATTCCGCGCTGCGATTGTTGCATTCTAGTCACCCATTATCAAATAACTTTGCTTTTATTCCATTAAGCTATTCGTGGAGGAGAGTACTTATTATTGAAGTTTTAGAAGTAAAAAAACGCTATAGTTGGATTGCAATTTGAAGTGGTATTTTTATTCAGCTCTCTCTCGTCCTCTATGTTTCATTGTAGTCTCTATATCAAGTGTAGCGTATCTTGCCAAACATGCCTTATGTTTAGGCAAATGTAAGGCAACATACTGGAGCTAGCCTTTTATTTG
>DWLI01003196.1:0-12098 GCA_018249915.1 Cecropterus dorantes dorantes
ATTGTTTATTAATCAGTATTTACTATGGAGCATACTTCATTATTGCAAGAATTTTTTTAACTCGTCTATCGACGTTTTAAAATAAAAATTGTTCGGAACACCTATGATTACTGTAATAAACGTCAGATTTCGTAGAATCTAAAATGCGTGCTTATTCTCATGTCTGCTAAACTTTTCATTCCAACTTTTTTCAGTTTGAACACAATGTTTCAGTCCAGCTGCGACTAGCTTTGATAAATAATAAGTGTATATTGCTATAGTCCCTGGGGGGTTGCTATGCCTCTGTAGAGGTTGCGTGAGAGGTCGAGAGAACTATGTACTACAGAAACAAAATCTAAATTTTAAAAAGATAATTTATCAAGGTAATGTTAATAATGTTTTTTTTTGATACTACTATACTGGTCGTGAAAGGAATAATATTCAAAAATACTGATGACTACGATTCGTTACACTCCTAAAACTTCTAAATTATAGAGTAACATAAGCGGCGTATTATTGACGACCGTCAAAATTAGCGTAAACTTTATCGATAGATCTGTAATTCTTAAGAACATTTTAAATATATGCACTGCAGATTAAACGCATGGACGTCGTCAAAACGAGTGAATCATATATTAATACGAATGAATTCTTAATATAGCAACTGCTCTCTGCTCAACGGCTGGCGACGCCCGTTATTAAGTGTTCTTTTAATTTATCGACATTTTAAGGACCTAGTTTTAAAACATGATTAAGTAAATTAAGGTTTCGTCGTTCATGTATACCTTTATACATTTTGAGATGAACCAGCGTTGTCCTTTGGTACAGACATGTCAAAGATAAATCCACTTTAATATGCAAGCAATATTAACTAGTATCTAAAATATTTAAGTATAATAATCAACATAATGATCATGTTGTATGACCTAAATTTAAATACCAATATATAAATGGTTATTACAATTTATGCAAATAAAGGCGTTGTAAACTTATTAAAAAATTAAAACAAATGTCATTGTAAACGAATATTTTATTCCGATTTTAGCTAAAAAATGATAAAAGTAAATATTAGACACATGAATGTAAAAAGAAAATTAAATATCACAGAGTAATACAAATTCAATTTTGTCCTGTTTAACGAAATGGCAAAAAATTAAAGCCTCATAAATTTGTCCTATTCATTTGTCTGTCTGTATCCATATGACAGCCATTTATTAGATTTTTCATTTCAAAGATATAATTTGGAAGATGTCCACTATGATTTGCTATGAAATGGGCGTTGAAAAAACGAAAAAAATTACTATATTAAACTTAGTTATATCACTTTATCTGAAATAGAACATATTTATGATAATAAATAAATACGCATGTATAATATTATATTACAGGGGATACAGTATTAATACTGGGAAATATCAATAAAAGGCGACACTACAGAAATAACGACTTCACACTTTTATAAAATACTATATGTTTTCTAATACATGAGGATAATTATGTATATATGTAATTAAACTGCAAATTAATTAAAAATTACTAAGTAATTTATAAGTTTTTCTTTGTTATATTCAACATTGCATCCCGAGCACAATTGTAAAATAGTCATAATTTGGTTGTTGACGCATATTATTTAATTATTGTGTTATATATAAATAAATGGGCAGTGAGTTATTTGAACCTTGGCTGTTTATTATTTATAGAAATACAAAAAAAAAATACCTATATGATAGTATAGCAAAAATATTTTTCTTTAAAGTTGTATTGTATCTTTTCTTATTATTATTCCAAGGTCATAGGACATTAGGGGGCGCCCGTTACTAATTTATGGAACAGTGGTATACGATGGTTACTAATATAGGTATAATACTAAATTACAAATTATTGCTAATACTTTTAAACATAGTTTCTTTATCAACAGTATATAATTACGACTAATATAATAATTATATTTAATAGTATTACTGGATGTATATACAACTAAATATAATGGTAGTGATGCTTTAATATTAAATGGTAATGTTGATAGCAGTAAAATGAAAATAAAAATATAACTCACTCAAATACAAATAAATTTATATGTAAATAATAGCTTGAGCAAAAGAAAAGGTATATAAAAATATATTTGGTTTCTAAAATTATTTTTAATTAAAGCTATTCGCACATCAGGTGGACTCCTTGCGGGACTTCTTGGGCGAACCCTTCGGATTGTCGCCCGCCGAAAACAGTCCCGTGAAAGTAACGCGCTGCTCTTTCACTTGAGATTCCTTGTCGATGCTCATGATGATGTGGTTCCGTTTCAAGTTTTTGTCGGTTTGATCGTCCCTGATATCGATGGAGGAAGCGAGAGACTCGAGGGACGTGACGGTAGAGCGATCTTGGATCCTATTCCGGATGGACAGATCGAGATAGGGGCGGGGCTCCGGCTCCGAGTGGTGCGAGGACGTCGAGCTGCTTGCGGGCAGCGCGTCTAGCGCCGCAAGCCGCATCAGCTCGCGTTGCGACTCGCGCGCCTCCACCAAAAATATGCTCTCCTGGTACACAACATTTTTGCTTTTTTTTTTATCCAATTGAAGTACCAAACGAGCATGCAAATCACCTGATGGTAAGTGGTTGTTGCCGCTCATGGACATTTGTAAGCAACTTCATATAGAACAGGAGTTCTCCCTGAAGTCGATCATAGATAGGTTGTTACTCTCGAAAGGGAGCCGGCTTTCAAATGCTTCCACCGAAACGCGATAACTGCTTGACGCTAGAAATAAGTGTGGCGGAGGTACCTCCCCAGCCGAACCACATTGGTTCTACCTGGTAGAACATTTAGATACTCGCTGAACACGGATCGATAGACGTAAATACTAATATAAACAATCTACTCATGATGAGATGTATTTGGTACTCGCAACGATACTCGTCCATTCTCGGCGGATTTAGATCTTTTAAAGTGAAACATATAATTGAAATTCATGTGCAGCATTTATACCCTTATTATTGCTCGGCGTCGGATTATTCGCGAGTATTTAAATGTTGTTTTACCGTCGTAGATATATGACCGTAGGATCTACTTAAACTTACAAAGCGGTGTACTATAATGAACATGTAACTACTGAATGTTTTTGCAGTGTTCTTTCGTGCAAGAAACTGATTAATTACTACGTAATTTAATCTAAATTATTTATCATACCTTTACTTCCTTTGTTATATACTGATCAAGTTTATCGTATATAACGGCATGCAGACCCATATCTTTCAGTTTCTTGATTGTATTCTTGTCATTGTTATCATCACCCCAACAAAATATGACCAATCCGGCGTCAGTGGCTAACTTGACCTAAAATTAAAATATCCTTTTTTAATATCTACTGTAACTTTTTCAAAATAATGCGTCTCATAAAATACCAACACAAATAAAACACAAAAGTACTGTACCATAGTAAAGTTCATTCACATTGAAATTAGCACAATAAATGATTTCATATAATTCGCAACTGACCCGTATGAACTTTTATAGGAGTGCAATAAACTTATGTTATTGATATTTAGAAGACTATATTATTTTTGTTACATGACTATTTCAGATCCCTTAGTAATATATTTAGAATATTTTTAATGCAGGTATTAAAAGATCAAATTAAATTTGCTATTTAAGAGCTATTTTATATCTTGAAAAGTGGTATAACTTTCCATTTGCGAGTTTCATTTACTCTTGGTCAATTTTTAAGGATGTTGGGCATTTATTTCGTTATTTTTTGGTTCAATATTTCTATGATGCATAGTAATAAATCAGAATATTGATATGGCAAATTCGTGATTGAACATTACAGAATTAAAGACATTGGATTTAACAAAAATAATATAGGTATTCATACCTGCGTAGGGTCCCGAAGTAGATCTTCAGTATGCACAACAATACCCAAAATGTCTGAGCTAATCGCATTCTGGACTGCGGCAGGGATTGAAAGACAGCGGGGATCGCGATATGGTTGGTATTTATTTGTTATCCCCTAAAAATATATAAATTCACTTACTTTAAATATTGTGAATCACATAAAACTGGCCAGTCCCCCATAAACGAAATGAAACTTTTCAGTATGATGTATGTTTGAAAACAGGTTCTACAGATTCTGTTCTAATTCATAATAAGCATTTATCATTGTTAAAAACTTTGGTACTTACAACAGTTAAAAACATGACTGGGTATTTATTTTGCTTGTTTCGCACCATAGTGCAGATATCAGGGTTGAAACAAGAAAACACTATACGACGTTCTCCAGCATTCTTCAGAACAACTTCTAACACCTAAAAAATTAAGGTGATTATTTCAGATCACTTTTAAACATCATTCATACAAAAAGAGTAAGTACATCTTATGCTTACAAGGAATTAAACTGATAACAAAAATCAAATAAATTATAATCAGAGTGTAAGTACCTTATCAACATAAGTATTCATATCAAATGGATTATTTAGTTCAAAGGTGCCATCATTTAGTTCCATAGTCCACTTCAGTTCAATATTAAACCCAACATGTAAATCTATCGCTTTCAAGGTATCTTCAAGAGTTGGAAATGGTTGATGCTCTTCCAAGTCTTCATCAAAAAACAATATCTCATGACTCCGACCCTCAACCAAATGGTATACCTGAAAAAGTTTTATACAAATATCTGATTAGAAAAATGTTTGAATTTGTGTTGTGTATAGCAATAGCAATAATAAAATCATAAGTAGTATAAAATATCGAAAACCGTAAGTTCTGGGATAATGTTCCAGGCAATATTACACAAACTATTCTAACTAAGGTTGGTATAAGCAATGCGATTTAATTTAGCCCATGAAAAACATTTTTGAACGACCTATTTAATTATTTCATTACTTGCAAAAGGTATATGGTTTATATGTATACTGAGATATATATGACAAAAATAAGGGTAATTAGAGTTCATCAAAACTTTGCTTTACAAAAAAGAACTGATTATAATAATAGTGTTCCTTAAACATACTAAATGTCTTTAGTTCTTTTAATAGGCCATCTGAATATTTTTAATTTATACTTACCTAAAAGGAATCTAAGAAACTGTTGTGTCATGCCAAATCTATTCTAATGAGAAAAGACGAATTTGCAGGTAAAATTCTATTACCCAATGTAATATCATATCATATCAAAAATATATCATGCTATGCAAAGAAATGCTAAAAGTTTTACACAATCACTCTGAGTATAGAGTTTGAAAAGTAGTATGCAATGTTAATTGCTCTTCATGCTTAAATTATAAATAAATGATAACATAGAGCTGCCATTGTTAATATAAAAAATATATATTATATTTGAATAATAAAATCCTAAGTTATTCTTAGAAGGAAATGTAGTTGCAATAAAAGATATTTCCATGTGAAATGTACTAAATCGGTAATTTACTTTATGCCAGTAAAAATGACCTAGTAAACTGATTCATTGACTCATGAATACCTTCAGTTTCTGTAGGTGTTCCAAACTTAAGTCTTTCACTGGCAACTCTAACATCTCAGTGAAGTCTACCTCTTTTTTTCTTTTCATTGATATGCACACATGGAAATCGTGGTAGATTACCGGTATCATGTCTTTACTTAGCTGCACATCAAATTCCAGCATGTCTGCCCCGCTTGCAGCTGCCTTCTTAAGGGAAGCTATAGTATTTTCACGAATAGCATTACCTCTGAAAAGGTTCATGGATTATGGGACACACCAGCAATGTATCACTTTCAATTTTAAAACATAAGTAAAACAGCTTTTAAATTAATACATATGGTGTAAATTCTTATCAGAAAATTAAATACTTGAATAACAAGTTCCATTACTGAAGAAATAAATGCGCTAAATAATATGTTATATCAGTTAAATGTTAGAAAGTTAAAGAAAGAAAGGCCCTCTCACTCATAAATTACAATTTCTAATCTGCAAATTAACAGCTATTAATAAATATTGTGCAAACTTACTCTTTGGTTTTAAAACTGGCTCCCAGTCCACGATGTCCAACTTCAAGCCCAGTCCAGGAAGGATCCCAGTGTTTCGCATATGACACCTGCATATCACACAAGCTACCTTGCATAGGGTTGACAATGAGATATTCAAAATTAACGGTTCCCAACGGTCGATGTTTCACATTGCATGAAACAGGTAATTCTAAAACACCTTCAGATGGCTTGAACATGTTTGGCAAGATGTAAGTGTAACCCACATGGCAAGGAGGGTCTTCAGCTGATGCATGGGTACTATACGAGTAGAAATCAACTAAATAAGCCAAGTTTCTTGGATTAGGGGCATATACATTTATCAATAATGTATCATCGGGTCGGTATTCTCTTCCAAATTGTTCCTGAGGTTGTAACTGGCAAATTGTGGCATCATTGTCTAAAGTAGCTACTTCCACATACACTCCTTGAGGCACTTCTACATCCATTGTATCTGTACTCAGTGAGGATTCCTCAATATGTGGTTCAGTACCAAAAGATAATTTAACTGGTGTAACTTTTATATTCATTAATCTACCAACCAAACGACTCTTGAGTTTCAAGGGGTTGTTTATAAACTTGAACTGAACTAATGCTTGGGATGTGAGCCAGCCTCTGCTAATTTTTTGTTTACCATCGAACTCTCCAAATATATCGGTAACAGGATGCAACATGGTCTGCTTGATTGTTCTCGGTTGAATATTTGTTTCCCACCGACGTATTATAACATCATTTGTGTCCTCGTTAACCAGACATATGGCATATCTATAGAGCACGTCGCAGGTATTCGGTATGACTATGCGTTTGCACCACAATTCGCTGTTTTCATCATGATCAAGGAGAATCATTTTCGTGTAATCCCATTCTCCAAGTTCTAAAGTATTACCACTTATATATACCTTTTCCTTTGGGTCCATGTTCGATACGCATACACTAAACAGCCATTCTTGAACGGGAATTTCGGGTTCTTTACACAATTGCTTTTCAGACATTTTTTTTGGTATTTTAATTTTTTGTTTCTTATGATCCTCTATAAAAAACCAGCGTTGCATAATACAACAGAACGACCTTTAGTAACGAACAATAGGCAGTATTTGCAAAAAATTAGGCTTCACAATTACTTAACACTAATAATAAAATTTCACTAAAGTATAATATAATACCAAGGATTCCACATTATTTAAACAAATAATTTATCTAACATAATAAAATATGATAATATTTTTTAGCTTTACTCTAAGAACAAAAAACTACAAAAATAATATATTAATAATACTCTGACAGTGTCTGTCTTTGATGTAATAAATACATCTATTTTAAAAAATGAATGTTATAACAGATAAAATAATATGTACTAGAGATGTGCACTGCAATCGATTAATGAAAAAATCGATTTTGTTAGACAAAAGTGAAAGATACTTTTTATTTTGTTATTATATAAAAACTTGCTACTACATTTAATCATAACTTTGAGTCGATCACTTTATTCTTTGTTGTCTACTTAATATCTAGGTAGCTCCGAAAAAGGAGTGACATTATTTTTATTGCTTCAAGGACTGTCATTCAGCCAATTCAATCCATTCAATTAAAAGCGAAAGGATAATTTTTCAAACTTGTTTGTAAATAAGTATTTGGCTTTGTGGTTAAAAATAATATGACATATTTCCCCTTTTTTGATTAAATAAACACCAAGGGATTTCAAGAATGCTTGAGAGTTTGAATGTCTTTCTATTTTTAACGGACACTTTGAAAAAAAGTGTTTGGCTATACGTTTAGATGATAATGGAACACCTAATGCATCGCTGAAAATTAAGGTGGAAATAAATTATTCAAATGCTACGACAAACCACGACACCGACGCGTCTCAGTACTTATCTATTTTTTCATATTATTAATATGGTCAGATGCAAATACACAACACACCACGTGACGACATGTCTTCCCACGACACGAAATCCAGTCGATCCAGATCGGCGTGTTGCAGGTAGAGGGGGTAAACACGCCATCCAACGCATCGCACGCAGTGTGTTTATAGGCGACACCTGACGACACACGTCGTGCTTTCAGAGCTATCTTATAATTAATACATTATTTTGATGTTTTTTGTAAAAATCATTCATTCATCTGATAATATAAATGATATCTTTCACTATCTCCGAGCAATTTTTTGTAAAGCGTGTGGTATTCACTATACTTAGCTTTCCCTTGCTTTATTTCGACCCGCGTGGCGGAGCGGTCACCATACCGGTCTGACACGCAGTGGGTTCCGGGTTCGATCCCCGAGTTTAGATTCTGTTCTGGGTCTGGGAGTCCGTATATTCGTTTTTGTATGTCCATTGTACCGACGAGAAAGGAGAAAATCCTAATGTGGGGCTATAAGTGTAGTAAGCGTTTAAATGTTTAAAAGCGTTTTATATGTTTGAAGTTCATGCATCCAGTGTATAGTAAACCCATACCGACGTCTACGCAGTTACTTTCGTTACAAGCTTATGACGTTAGCGACGCGTGTTGTAGCTTTGCGTGGCGTGTCGTATATGTGCACGGTCCCAATCGGGTGTCCACCTTTATGTTTACTAAATAAACCAAGTGCCGTCTGCATTTGGTCTATAGTAAGGCTGCCCAACCGTCAATAGAAGTGGACAAAAATTTTGCATCCAAAATCGTCTACGGGCCACACAATCTTGGATGGGCTGGTAGTCACTCATGTTTTTGGTGACTACCAGCGGGCCAATTCAAATGCGCCTGGGGTTGGGCAGCCTTGGTCTATAGGTTTACAAGTTATTATGAAAATGTGAAAGGGTTTTGAACTTTTTTTAACAAGGTACCTGACCTGACATACCCACAAAGGCCGCCATTCCACAAGAAATACTCATATCTAATACTTTTTACTATACCTAAACATATTATATGCACTTGTAGCAATGTAGTCAAATGAGTTACGATATTCCGTTTGAATTAGTCTGTTTGTAATTCATTATTTTTTATTATATCTTCTTTTGCCATCTTGATAATAAATTAGTTTTACTTTTTCACGTGAACGTTGTCCATAACGACTAAGAAAATTTTTGTAAGGTCCTTTTTTCTTAATTAATTATTATTTTTCGAATTAAAAAGTTATAAAAAAACACACTTTGTGCTCATTTTGCTTGCTATTCCATTAACTTTACTTTGTCACTTGAAAATTCAATCAATTCAGTTTGAATGTAACTTATAGAAACATTATCTAGTGGTTGAATTGTATATAGGTGTGGTATATTCAGATTGGTGAGATATATGCAATAGGTTAATTTTTCCTTTTAAAATGTTAATGTTAATTTTATTCAGAGATTGAACATGAATGAGACCTCAACGAATTTTTCGTCACGTCGTCAATATCGTAATAAAGCTATGCTAATAAGACTATGAGTGCGAGAGTTTAAGTGCCATCTCTGATAAATTAATATGGTCATATGGTTACATTTATATAAGCCTAGGATTCCCGAGAATAAATATTACATCTCACTGAAATTGAGTTTGTGTTCCGAACCGGTGGTAGAGATAAAATATTGTAACTGAAAATAATTTGAAAGTGCCACTGTATGTAGGTCTGTACAAAATGAATACATTTTTTCATGATAATTCATGGAATTAGGACAGCTTTGACAATTTAGTTAATAGTAGTTGTCGTTTTTTGAAAAAATAGTAGTCTCTAGCTTTGTAACGGGAACGCTTGAAACGTTACATTACAATAATAATGTACCAATTTATATTTCATTTATTTTTGTAGTTAATAAAACACAGTCAGTTTAAAAAATGAACTGGCCGTTCTCAACTTATACATCAAAAATTCTATAATAACCAGCACTCCCGACTAAAGTAGCAATTACTTTGTGATTTTAATTTTACGCTCCTCAACTGAAATCTGTACTAAGTTGTTGTAATAATATTGAGAAGAAAAAATGTCGAAGAAAATTATAATAAAGAAAAAAGAAACAGTTCATAAATTTGCATGAATTTATTTGCAATGTTTTTAAATAAATTTCTTAGAATACGTTTATTATAACCATATTTACATTTTTACAATCTTAAATTACTAGCAGTCTTTTGAAAGTTAATATTAATCTTCATTTTACTTATTTTTTAACGAGTATGTACATATTTTCAGGTTTACATTTAACACTAAACTAAAAGGGACAATTTACACCGGGATGTAGAAATGTACAATTATCTCCTTGCCGACACGAGCCTTTCCTTTGAAAATATATACAAACAGCTTTTCGGCCACCTCGAGGGAAAGTCCCCCCTCTACCTCTTTGAGGCCCTTCCCAAGTACCCGTAGCTTTGCCTCGCCAATGTCCACCGACACCGCGTCCTCGCATAGCTCCGCGAAAACCTCCAGGTCCAGCAAAACCTTCTGGTCCAGGCGGACCATGGGGTCCCGGCATATTAAAATCCATTGGAAACATATTTTGCTGCATATTAAAACCTTCTGGTGGTACAGGAAACATAGGATTTGGTGCTCCAAACATTTCTGGACCCATCATCATATTATCTGGCGATACTATCATTCCTGGGGGCATAGCACCTGGAGGTATAGCTCCAGGTGGCATACCTCCTGGTGGCATAGCCCCAGGTGGGATAGCTCCTGGTGGCATATTAGTAGTACCCATTTGAGCAGGAATTCCATTAGGCATCATATGCGGAGGTACACCATTGGGCCAATCTCCTGATACCATTGGAGGTCCTTGGAAGCCAGGTGGAACACCCGAGAATTGAGGAGCAGGAAAATTATTCGGGAATTGCGCCATATTTGTGGGAAATATAGGCTGCACATTCATGTTATTATTAGATGCCGCAGGAACGTTACCTTTAGGTTCAGGCCATGGCATATTTCGGAAGTCGCTGACATTGTCCTGATTTCCAGTAATATCATCCAGTGGTATTATACATGGTTCAGAATAAATATGCGTTTCAGGATCAGGTTCAAATGGAGAATCAGGTATCATTGCTTTATGAAAGTACAACGGTTGTAATGTACCTTTTTGACGAACTGCTTGTAGATCTCTTTCTTTACTGTTTTTGCCATGTTCCACTTGAATTTGACCCTCAGCAGCTATTAATATTAACGGCCTCCAGTTGGTCTTTTCTTCCATAATGTCGTCAGTACTAAGATTTCTAGCCTTTTGAAAAGCTTCTCGTTCATGAATCCTTTCCAAATGTTTCATGTCTGTAAACGTTTTCGTTACATTTACACGCTCAGTTTCATCTAGCTCGAAATACTGAATTTCTTCTAATTCTGAATCTGGTTTCCATTTGATACTTTTTTTCGGCCCTTTTCGCTTGTGGTAACATAAAACTCCCTTAAGCCCATTCACTGTTATCGTGTGAGGTTCTGTCGTATCCATTTTTTCTTCAGTTGATTTAGTATCATTTTCACTCTTATTTGCATTATCTATTGGTTCAGTTCCCTTTTCAGTAATCTTTTCCTTATTTTCTTCGGTTTCTAATGTATCTTGGTAGAACCGAGGTGGTACAGACTTATTATCACTATTCGGACTGGATGGAGTCGGCGTGTGTGGTGGCGATCCCTCATTTGGTGCATTTCCATCTTTAGATCCACTAGTTCTTCGTTTGCGCTTTTTTGGTTCCTTCTTATTTGTTGCAGATGCATTGAGCGCATCCATGAACATGTCGCTTTCTTGTAACATCATAGCTATAACAAAACAAAAAAAAATCAATTAAATTGGGATAGTAGAATGTAATTATTATCTATTTATATCTAAGTATAGTACTATCAAATTACACAAAGTAGTCCAAAATGTATAAAACAGGTTCCATTTTTAATTTACGTAAAGAAATAATGAGAATTACACCACACTATACGAAATAAAAATTAACCAGATCAACATGTAAAGCAAAAAATTGTACATAATAATTACCAAAACACAATATTTAAAAGAGATTATGAGCTTAAGATCCATAATTATAATAACTTAAATAGTTGTTTCGTCTGATATCATATCAAATAGTTGTTTCGTCTGTTATAAATAGAAACAATAAATGGACGTTTTTGTAGGTAATTCAAACATCCAGACATAAGAAAGCTAACGGTGTAACGTAAGGATTACGTAAGACACGAGACCTGTTCTCACTCCAAT
>DWLI01003197.1:0-12098 GCA_018249915.1 Cecropterus dorantes dorantes
TTAGATTACTATTCTGGGTCTGGGTGTTTGTGTATTCGTCTTTGTGTGTCCATGGCACCCGCTACACAGGAGAAAAGCCTAGTGCGGGGCTATGAGTGTAGAAAGCGTGTTTAACAAAAGCATTTTTTTCCAGCACGCCTTGTGCGCTCCATGACAACCCTGGCTACAGCGTATATGTCCGTGGGGCCAATCACTGTGCCATTCCCATACAATCTTGGTGCCAATGCAGTAACATGCAACTTCTTGACCAACTCGTACTGTCCTGTGCTGGCTGGCGAGGTGGTGCAGTATACCCTACGGATGTACATTGAACCGACTTTCCCAGTGGTAAGTTTTGATTGCTGTATGTACTAGTGATGAGTTGGATCGTTAAAATAATAGATCCGCGGATACGGACACGAATACGGATCATTGGTATCCAGATCCGTGGATACAGATACGGATCTTAAATTTCGTACAAATTGTTACTTGATGCGCGTGTCCTTGAAGGGACAGTTGCTTTATTTACATGTTTCGACCTATTCCCTTAGTATAAGATTATTACGTTTTCTCAAAACAATTATTGTTTACAATTATTCTCTTTCATTGCTAAGTACACTATAATGATAGTATGTACCAATATATAATGTTAATATATTTGATTTTTACAATATTAATGTGCTCGATAACTAATACTGATAAACAATATGGAATGTAACTAATACTATTTCATTGCTACAAAGTTGATTACAGATGTCCATGGGTGGCAGTAACCACTTACCAAAAGGTGGAACGCATGCTCAGTTGCTACTTCAATCTTATCAAAAATAGATATAAGTCGTTATCATTATTTAGCAGGTTATTCACCAAATGCATATGAAAGTATATAAGATACCAATAACAAAACATCAATTATAACAATTTTTGTCTATTTGTCTGTATGTTTGTTCAGGATAATCTCAGAAACTGCTGGACCGATTTTGACAGGACTTTCACTGTTGGATAGCTGATAACCTAACGCGTAACTTAGTCTTCTTCTATTTTAGAAAATGTAATTAGGTTTCCGCACAAAAAATTAAAATCTAAGAAGCCGCGTGCGCTCTGCGTACAAGCGGAGCACTGCCGCTTATGTCAGTTGCTATCAGTCCTCTCTGAAACGCGGGTACTCGTATTACTGATGACCTCAGCTTGTCCTAAATATTATAAACCACTAATCATCTCCATTTCCAGGGCACATCAACCAACATCGAGTTCAGAGTAGTGGATGAGAACAATCAAGCACTTCTATGCATTCGTATGGGAATCAGGATAGAACCTCCGCGCCCGGCCAGGACTACCTCAAACTCCACATTGGCTATTGAAAACCTTACAGTTTGACTCAGTTAGACTCGACTTTATAATAAAACTATTGGACCTAGCGCATATCCAACTGTTATATCGATCAAATAGTTTAGTTGAGTTGTGTGCTTGTATGATTTGATATAAAACAGTTTAGTCGTTAGTGTGCACACGTTCGGTCCAGTCTTTATCGATTTATGTGCTAGTTTTGTAGTTTCGCCAATAGACCGCTCAATTAATGGTAGCGGATTGACTGTTTAGTCTAGGCCAGGGTTTCTCAAACTTTTGCATCCGCGTACCCCTTTTCGATATGAAAAACTATGGTGAACTCCTTTAATAATACTTCCAGGTAGAGTATAATGAATAATCAGAGGGGGTAATAGATATTAAAGTTGCTATAAATTTTAAAGATAAAATTTAGTGGACATTTTGGGACATGTTAATTCTTTTTTATATATTTTTATTGTTTATAAACTAACTAGTTAAGAACAAAACAAAACTAATCAGAGAGGGTAATAGATATGTGATGTAAATATATAAGATATGGGCTTATTCTAAGAGCAACTTTACTTTTAATTGTCGAATGTGCGCTATTATCTAAGTAGCCGTCATTACGTTAAGTTTGTTGCGGACCCCTGACTATCACCATGCGCACCCTAAGGGGCACGCGTACACTTTGAGAAACCCTAGTCTAAGCAAAACAGATGTTACTGTCGATTCAGTTAAGAAACTGTCTAGTTGGATCTACATACATTTCCGTATACTTTAACGTACGACTAAATAGTCGTTAAACCAAAAAAATATGTATGCGCTAGGTGTTAATAATTACTGTTGTGTTAATAACTACTGTTAATAATTTAATAGCAAGACAGCTGATTAACCTAATACAAATCTCATTAAATAAATAAATAATGCGTTTGTTCAATCATTGTTCCATACTAATATTTTCCTGTATCGTGGGTATCATCGACACACACTAAGATAAGCAAGGAAATACTTAAACACCCCATTATCCCACAGAACGTACCCTAAGCACAAATGTAAATTCATCACACAGATATCTGTCTGTTCGGGAATCGTACGGAACTATTGAAGGTGGTAGAACTCTTTATGGTTCGATTCTGCCTTATAAGAGCAGTGTCATTCGCTGTTGTATTCTGGTTTAAAGGGTGTGGTAAGGGAGACATACTTTTCCGAGGCATTCAATCCTAGTCCTCAGGGGTAGCAACGCATCTGCGGCTAACCTTAGGTCAGACTTTGATCTTACCTAGGGTTGATTACAGATGTCCCTGGGTGGCAGTAGCCACTTACCATCAGGTGGGCTGCATGCTCATTTGCCATTTCTATACTATAAAAAACACGATAAGAAAGTAAAAGTGTCCAAATGTAATATTTTCATCTTGTGGAAATAATGAAACTGTATTCGCATTTTGGAGAGTTTATTGAAGCGATTGGTTATAATAGAGTAGTTTTAAGTATTTAACTTAATTTTCCATAATTTTGTATTCATCCCTTCATTATCAAACGATTTCGTACAAACGTTTGTTACTTCCGTATTTTGCTTTACGAACACTGGAGTTCCGTGAACTGATATCATTTCTATATTTAATTCTCATAAGGCTTCAATACAACAACTTCAATATAACAATCACACTCCTAGACTATAGCTCATTTATTGCAATTAGTACAAATTCTATTTTAAAAATGAGTACTTAAAAATGTATAGAACCCTTTGTAGTTCGACTCCGAAACCACCGCCACACCTATTTCTGCGTAATAGAAACAGTGTTATATGTTACTGTGTTTTGGATTGAAGAGGGTAAAGGTGACAAATGTATTCGAGTCATTTCATTTAGTCCTCAGTAACGCATCTGTGGCCACCCTCAGGTAAAATTGATTTTCTCTGGGATTCATTACAGATGTCCGTGGGCGGCAGTGGTTACTTACCATCAGGTGAACAGTATGTTCAATTGCTACTTACATATTATAGAAAAAAAAAGTATACAAAAGCGTAGACCCAGAATACCAATATTGTAAGGACATTTGCCTTGCCGGAGTCTCGATTGCCGAACTTTCTGCATGTTTAATCGGTAATTACTCTAGCACAGAAAAGTCACACATAACAAAAAGTTTACATGTTTAATTTACTTACTTTTTGGTATAATTACATTTAACAGCAACCACTATGAGAAGGATATTTGCGAGTAATGACAATAATATCACCGGTACATATAACGCTATAAGCACAGCCTCTGGTTGAAAAAGTATATCAAGTTCACCAGCTAACTGTAGACTTAGGTTTTCACTTAAATTAAAGCTATTGAAAGTGCCTAAATCAGTAAACGTCACGTTAGGCATCATTTTGAATTTAGGAAATAGTCTCTCTTGTTCATTTTTACTCACATAATTAATTACATAAACTTTTGAATACTTTTTCGAAATGTTTGTTAAATTTAATTACGTAATTCACTAAACTATAACTATAAACTATTTTTTTTTCAGTTCACTATTGACACACTTTTGCACTAATTTTACAAGTGTTAACTAAGAACTTAAGACAAAAAACACACTTTTAAACCGGTCGAAGTAATTTTATCCACTTTCGAAAACTTCGGAAAGATCGCGTCGTTTTTCCCGGAAAATAGCGTCTGCGTTATAAGCGATCCAGAATATCACTGGATGGGCAGTGGGAGTGAGAAAGACGACATTGGGTGGAACAGAGACAGGAATAGTGACGCAAGGTACTATACTCCAGAGTTTTAGGGTTTTGTTCAAAGTTTGTGAGTGTTGAGCTTAGTGATTAATGTCTCTCGTCGGAAATCAAGATACGATTGATGGTCTTAGTAAACTAAAGGTTTTATAGACGTTAGACAAATTTATAAGTGTAATTTGATTTTGAACTTCTCAATATTTTGTCGTTTTAAAAATAACAAAATTACTTATTTTAAAATGAACATAGAAAACCATTGATTCCCTGACCAGGCGAATTTAGTCAGTTATTTAAATCATATAATTTTATTAAAATTTAATTTCTTAGCGGTTTTTCTTTACCATTAGACAAAATTAGTAGAATTGATTTTATTACTGTATACATATTATGACATAGATAGCATAAACAATAAAAAGTATGTTGATTTATTTTAATTAAATAAAACACGAAATCACGAAAATCTTCATCTATTCTAAAGATCTCTTAAAATAGCTAAGCATTTTCGAATATTATTTACCTGTCATTATAACAAAAGTTAATTAAAATGATGACAAAAACGCGTAATAATTAAAAAATATATTAAGAGAGAATAATGTCACTGCCGGCTTTTCAGGAATTTAATTTTAGTCCTCAAGAGTTTCGTGTCGTATATTCGACGAGATTTCTCCGTCCATATTAAAAATCCGCTTATAAGGGGTTAAAAAGATTTTTCCTGTAAACATTTCCATAGGGAAGGATAGCATAATAGTAGGGTAGCGTAATATTATAAAGGCAAAATTTTGTGAAGATGTACCTATCTGTATATGTTATTCTTTCATAGAAAAACTACTAGTTAGTTTGACCAGGTAAAACCAGTGTAGGTCGACCGGGGTGGTACCTCTGCCATGCCTTTCTCTAGCGTAAAGCAGTTATTGTGTTTCGGTGAAAGGATGTGGTTGTCGGTTCACTTACATATAAGGCGACGATATCAGGCTTCAGGAGTAGCAACGCATCTGTGATGGACTTCAGATAGAACCCCTGTTTTGTATGAAGTTGCTTACAGATGTCCAGAATTTTTTTGCCGTACCTTTTTTACATGACCGAGTGGATAAGGCCGCGGAATACGTTCGTTTATTATAAACATTACAATTGCAAGGCGGGTACGGTTGGCTTAACGAACCACAATGCTGGCTTAGCGAAATTAGGTTGAATTTACACATGAAAATATTATTGAAATTTATAGGTAAGTAAGTTTCCTCAAGATGTTTTCAATTCACTGGTAAAGGCTAGTTATCACTGGCAAAGCTGATTCTAACTAGTAATGTAACTTTCCTTCAATTGAAAGAAAGAAAAGTTACGTTACTGTAAATTGAATAATTTCTATGAAATGAACATTAAATGTTAAATGTCCAGATATTGACTATGAGTAACTGCGAGTTGGACTTCCGCAAAAAAGGTTCCGTATCATTATCGATAAAAAAAAAACAATAAATATGTTTGTTTTTATGGGAGTCCCCCTCCCATAAAATAGTATAAAATAAATTTAAAATAAATATTAAATTTATTTTATACTAGTCTTAATAGCATTACATAGCATTAGCAATAATTTAACAGAAATACATCATCTCTGAAAATATCACGGTTCATGAGATACAGCCCGGTGACAGACAGACGGACAGGTGGACGGACAGCGGAGTCTTAGTAATAGGCTTCCGTTTTTAGCCTTTTGTACAGAACCCTAAAAAAAATTATTAGAAAAGTCATGCATACATCATACTACACTACTACCAACATTATTGATATGTACATTAGAAATTATAGTTTTTAAGTTCCCTTATAAGAGTTTTCATTTAAAAATAGACATAAATATAAATTTAAAGTTCATATAATGCCAGTAAATAACTTCATAAAACTATCAGCGTGCACCAAACTGGAAGCTTTTAAGCTCTTTGTAAGCTCATGTTTCGCCGTTAAATATAGTAGACAATCACTTTGTTATATAATTTATTGAGAGACTTAACACAGTATATATATAACCTTGCAAATCGGTGTAGTTTAAATTCGGTCTTCACAAAGAAAATTTACTATATTTTCTATGAAAATTCAAAACGAAGACCGTCTACGTTTTCGTCCATAAACTGAAACGTAAAATACGTATTTATGCTTTCATTTATACGTCGCAACAATAAACTCGTAATAAGGCACTGATAATTAGTAGCCACTCTCCGCAAACATTGCCACTGGGTAATCAAGCCAGATAGGATTGCTTGAGGCATTGCTATGTAGATGTCACAGGCCATGCGAAGATCTGTGTTTCAAATCGACAACTCTTTGGAGAGGCTCTCGATTTTAATCTTGGTCTGGTTTTCAATCTTGTTGAGTTTAACCTCACGAAGACACAAGTCTGCGCGTTTGCCACTAAAACCCATTTGTCATGGCGTAAAATTCGCCCACCATTGATAAAGGGTTGAATTCTGGGAGTTGATATTTCATGTGATGTTCCATACCGAAATAAATTGACAGAGAATCAAACCCGAGTCCACCTGAGCTTAAAAGGATTTAAATTTCATATAATCCTTACAATAGAACAAACGTGGAATAAGGTTTTGTAGAAATGAAATTATTTTTATGGTGATTTAATTAATTTACAATCTTAACTACATCAATATGATACGAAAAATTCAAAGCGATAAAATAAACGTTATTATTTCTACATCAAGAATGTATGGGATTTACGAAGAATGCCAAGTCATCTAATCTCTTTTCTATTAAATGAAGCTGAAACCATGACCTCATTGGAGAGTTATTTTGTAATATTACTCCTAGCTACATCTTAATCTTGTAAAGTATATATGATTCAGTAAACACATCCAATTGTTCCACTGCTGAGCACGGATCGCCTCTCAGAATGATAGAGTTTTAGGTCATAGTCAAACGTTCTGGCCAAGTACGAATTGGTAGACTTCACTCACTTTTGAGAACTGTTCTCGAACTCACAGGAGTTTTCCTCACGATGTTTTCCTCTACCATGGTGTAATAATAATTGATTTGTAATACGCATAATATTTTGGAATTGTGGGATTTGACCTTGAACTTTGAACCCTCGATTGAGAGGCTGAGGGTCGAGCATCACATCAACCCATAATTGTTTTACAGCTAGTAGTTTTAAGTGGGGTCCGGATATTGTTAAAAAATTCTAAAAAGGTCCACGTACAATGCCGGCTTCAGGTAAGTTTTAAGATGGACGGAAATTCAATTATGGCTCCTTAAAATCTAGATTTTATTTTTACATTTGTGTCTCTACAATTTGACGACAAAAAAAAAAAGTCGCCAAAATATGGCGCCTGGAGCGGCCTCCCTGTGAAAAAATTATTCAAGTAGGTATATTTGGCAGTATTAACAATATTGACAATATTGGGCAGTCCGAGGGTCGACCTTCCGTCTGTTGCTGAACGCTGTGCTAGATTCATGATTTTGGGATCTCAGATTTAGAAATGTTGAGAATTAAAAACGCAATCATTAAACATTCGCTACATATAACTCGTCCGTCTCCTCCGAAAATGTATGTCATGTAATTTTTGTCCGAATTTCTTATTTTTATTTTTTATTGTGTAGTCATCGACAATTATCATCAAGAAGTTTTAATTTAATGTAGTCATTAGAACGAATTGGAGTTATTTATAATTTTGTAATTTTAAATAACTCTAATTCGTACAAAAGTTAATTAAATTGTCGTAAACTTTTAGACTTGTAGTAATGCGTTTCAGTAAAAGCGTATGGTTACCGGCTCATTTTCATATGAGGCGACCATATTAGCACTCGGGAATAGCAATGTTTGATTAATTTTCAATAGAACTCCTGTTAAATTCGATGTTTTTACTGTTGCCTACGTGCGGTAGTGATCACTTACCATCAGGTTGACTACACGCTCCGTTGCTATTTAAAACTTATGAAAATAATGTAGATTACTATTCGTTAAATTGATATCGAATTTATACCCGTAATTTAAAAATAGTTTAGAACTGTTGCTCTGTAAGTCAACTCAGTGAACTTGCGATGTAATACTTACTGTAATCACGCGTCTGAAATTAAAAGTAAGACAGGATGCAAGTAGCAGAAAGCAGGACAATCTGACCGAAATTATTCTCTCTAACGTAATCTAAGTGAGCACTTCTCCCGATTTTACTTGCTTTTAGCACAACTGAAAGAAAATGTATTTTCTTGTAGTTTACATAACAGTTAACTCTGCTACCTATCTTCTGGAGTTTGTAAGTGCTACAAACTCCAGAAGATAGGTAGCAGAGGTAGACTTTCTGAGTAACCAACACGCATGTCAGACCTGGTGACTATTGGCGATAAATCTTGGAGTTGGCCTGTGTTAGCGATCTAAAGTAAGACTTTCATGTATTTCAAGTGACTTGGAAGTATGTAAAACCGTTCCTGGTTCAACTCTAGTAGCACCATCGCCTATTTTACCAATACGGTCGTTGTGTCTTCGTTTGAAGATTTAAGGAATTTAATGATACAAGAGGCGTTTTAATTAGGTCAAGTTGGTTAAATCAAATCACATCTCTGTATCTATAGTTGCTATATCTTTCATACATATCTTTACCGTCTTTACCGTCAAAATAATAACAATTGTGATAAAATTGAGCCAACGATATAGAATCCTAAAATTGGAAATGTCAAAGAGGACTTGAGAAAGGACGTGGAAAGACGAGGGCCTATTATACTTTAGCCTTTAAACCCGTTTCAGGACCGGCTCACGTATAAGCATCACTAGGCCTTAACCCATGACGATTTGTTAGGAAAAAGTCCAATATTAATCTATCTATACCAAACCCTAACAATATACTATTACCTGAGTAAATAAAAACAAACATGGACGGGACTGTACTTTGAAAAGGTCGTTTCAATTCTAGATTCAATGCTTATTTTCTTTGTACGGTAGAAATATAGATTGCTTTTTTAAATTCAGTCGATCTGTTTGTTATTGGGATGTTAATTTGAGCAAATAATGGAAACGTCTGACTCGTTTTTGTGGCTACGTAAATATTGATAAGCCTGCCTTTTTTATTTTAATTACTCAATAATAGTACGTTATCAATGGATGTGATGAAGTTATTGTAATATAAGACATATCTATAGATTCTTACACTCACAAACCACACTATTTATGAAGCCGTTGCCGCAACTACAAGCGTAAAATTTTGGTAAGAACCCACCAATTTGTGATAATACCATAAAGCTGAAGATCTTGTTTTTTTGGTTGAACGCGTTAATTTCTGGAATTACTATACTTATTAAAAATGTGTCAAATAGTCTATTTATTGAGCAAGGCTATAGATGAATTAACGATTATAAAATGAGATGAGATGAGAGATGAGATTAAATTAAATAGAGTAATATCAGGCTATGTTTGTTTGTATTTTTCTTATGTAGTAGCGGATGAAACCGCGGGGCACGGCTAGTTTGTGATATGACTATTTTCATCTATCATTTAAAAATGTGATTTGAATAGGAACTTCAGAAAAAAAAATCATTAAATATTCAGGAAAAGTGCACGTGTGACCGACTTTGTATAGAGATGGTCATAAATTAGAGTCGATACAGTTATCACTTCAAAATCAAGTGTCGACCTTCCTTGCATTTCTGTGAAAATTTAGTCAGCGACAAACGCCAATATAAGTCAGTTATAATGGCCGCCGTCGAATTTAAAACAGTTTCACTGACTTAATCCTACTATATTTTATTTCTTCTTACGTTATAAATTTCATGAATAAATACATTTATTATACTATATGTAACGTACAGTGCACATACATTACGTCGAATATCAGAATTCATAGATATTAATGCATTGCAAGTGACTTCATCTAGGATTCCATGCATATTTTAAAGCTCCATATGGATACAGGAGTATCTACATGAAGTAAATACTCACATAAATAATAAACAGGCTATCTGCTTAATCCCCGCCGGACGTAATGTAAAAGCGACCTACCTGAGTTTCAGGCAAGAGTGGGAGATTAAACAGCCACTGATACCGGAAAGGATAGCGGTATGTGTAGCCGCATACTGTAAACACTTGAAGGCTAATGAGCGTAATTTCTTAAAGGGAACTTGAAAGGGAACCGCACTCAGAAGTTTCAAGTTGCACTCTGGAGACCTCATAGTGCCGAGAAAGGCTTTTAAGGCACTTATATTATATTAATAATACACTAATATTATCGCGGAATTGATACCTTTTAATATGTTACAGTTACTCACGATAAGCGTTTTTTGTACTTTCTTTCTGTCGATATTTCTACCCAGTTACTGTTATATGGACCGTAGTCACGGCCATTTTCACCGTCGATCATGCGACCCGTAATATATTAAAAACGGGTTTTCGTGAATTTCCCTTCATGACCAAAAGAAAGGAAAAAAAATCGCTTACAAACGCAACTAAGTTCCTTGTCATTTTTCAATCCAGAATAAAGTAAACATTGTTCAGGACTGTTTGAACGCCACTGCTTCAAATGCAGGCATCGGCGAATGGAAAGAAAAATATTTTCAGTTCTATTGCCTTTGGCAACCTATTTTCTACTCCATGCTCAAGAACTAAAGCCCCTTGTTGAAAAAACTATTACACAGTAGGTATGTGAATGGACCTTTAAATATCCGGAGAAATATAACTCGGATGTTATTGTTTAAGTGTCATTGAGATTTGTTTTATAAAATAAATGTAATAAATAAAGTCCACTAAAGTTGTATTGCTCTGACGAGGAGGGGAGCACGTTCTCCCAAGGTAGGCCACACTTTTTTTTAGGGTTTCGTATTACTAAGACTCAGCTGCCCATCTGCCTATCGTTCTGTGTCTCATGAACCGTGATACATAAACACCCGCAGCCCACCTGTTAAGTGAGCAGTACTGCCCATGGGCTCTTCACTGGAGGTTGATCCGAATATGATACTACCTAACGTTGACCACAGGTGCGGTGCTATTCAAAACGAATCTTGGATAAATATCATCCTTAACAGAACCTACAAACAAGAGCACTGCTTAACTCTACAATCATTAGGAAATAATAGATGTAGCGGTGATACCGCCGGAGTAAGTTTTACTTTTTGAAATATTTGCTGTTTTGTTTGTCCTTTGTTATCTTAATTTTATAAAAAAAAAGATAAAGCCTCAAAGTTTCCGACCGAATCATCTCAGTTTAAGCCTCGATATGACAGACCGGTAGTAATTTGAGAAAAGCATATCTAACTTTCTTTTTGTGAAGAGTCAAAAAGGCTTAACAACAGATATGTTTCATAAAATTCCGTTACTGGTCGGTGGTAAAAGTATCAGTGCAATTAAAGTAAGGGAAATTATATTTCAAAAAAAGAGGCAAGGTCGGCCTCATTCAAATAATCATCTAAAAGATTTCATTCAAACTGTCCGCGAGTATCTTTTCATATCATAGACTCTTTAATATAATTAGTAGAAGCTTTTTGCAGTCATTAATAATTCATTTTATGAATAGACAACTTGTATAACTTTTCTGCTGAAAAATAATTTTACAAATACACTTAATTATGCTTATTAAACATAAGCTTAACACAAAATTTTATTTATTTGCTTTCAGGAAAGGTATGCCCGTGCAAACTTATATCCCCCATTTTAGCCTCTTAAATGGACTTAATAAATAGTCTCTCTTAGTAACTTAATAATGTATTGAGATTCAGTATTATAGTTATAACTATGGTGAATTAGACGTTCAATATGCCAATCAAGACATTTTATATGTTTAGCCTTAGGTTACCTACAGGCTTACTTTAGTTAATATATTATTAATGGCATGTCAAGTCAGATTTGACATTGATAGAGTTAATACGATATCCCTCGCATTGTTGTTACTTAGACCTAGCGCTTTAATACGACTTTTAGTCAACCAACTGTTTTGTATTACGTCAAACATATATTGATATTATGTTAAGATCGGTGTTGGACCAACTACACAGTCGCTCAAATAAAAAAAAACATTTTGATAAATTGTTGCACAATCTTACTTCTTACTGACATCATTAATGCAAAAGTTTGTTAGGATGTATGTGTGTTTATTTC
>DWLI01003198.1:0-12097 GCA_018249915.1 Cecropterus dorantes dorantes
ACTCAGATCAACTATTTTTGATTGAGACTAGAAACACACTAGGAATAGGTGTGGCGATAGTACCTCACCGGCCGAACTACACTGTTTGTAACTTAAACTTGTTATTATGTATTATAAATAACTAATGTTAAAAAATAAATGCTAAAATTAATTATTATTATAATGTTATAGTTAATATTATAAATAAATATAAAAATGCACGTTTCGTTTTATCGTTAAACTGAAGTTTTAATAAATGTGGAATGGATTGATTGCAATCTATATCATTTAGTAGAACGCGACTCATGTGAGCACTTGACGGTTTAATCTATACTTATATATAAAAATGAGATGGGTGTCTGTTTGTAACTCAATCACGCAAGAACCACTGGTATGATTTACATGAAATTTTGCATGGATGAAGTTTATTTACCTGATAAACTTATAGCCTATTTTTGATTTCGATATTTTGCGCTATTTAAAGATGGCAACTATTTTTCGTCCCACAGCGAAGGTAGTACTTCAGCTCTTAATATAAGTATTATTTAAATGAAAACTCACTCTGACCTCCCAATATTATATGTATGTGCGAGGAAGGCTCGAGCAGTCGTGAACAATGACGTCATCTTTGACATTGAGTGATCGTTCGCGAAAACCACGGACCCTAAGTGGAACGAAACAGAGGATGTTGTCATTGCGAGCGTCAAGTGAAACGCACCCATATTCTACTATTCTCTAGAACTTTTATGTAATATCAAGTCTTTATGTGTGTGATACCGTCTGAATGTGTTGTGAGAAATATGTCTCTGAGAAGTCTGAGAAGAAATGCCTGAGTTTTTATAGTGACGCAGCTTGATTGTTTCATGTCAACTAGATTGATTACACACGACTATTCTAGGTATAACTATGTTATGAAGCTTGAACACTATTGCATTTTAATCCCACAGCGACAGAAGGGTAATGTTTTTCTAGCTTATGTACGAATGCCCTTTTCGTTGGCACTCGCTACAATCCAGGCAAACCGATTGTGACATATGACATATCATGAGAATCGTTTCAGTTTGCAGTGTGATATGTCACTCATACGAGTAAGGCCTATGGGCTATAAGTATAATATTTTAAAATGACGCTTGTAAATAGGGGCATTTTTTTATTATCATGAACATATATAATTTAAATGAATGTTAGTAAATATAGACCATTCCAAATATATATACATATAGTAAAATTAAAAAATAGAAAACCGAGTGCTTTAAAACAATAAAATACAATTGAAGGCAATCAATCGTTTTAAGCAGTCGTGTTTTTTGTTTTAATGTTTTTAAAAATGTTACTTGTTTATAACAATTGGGTAGAAAACACCCAAGGAGAATTGATGATAAATGGTCACCATCGCACCACCACCATGGTGGTTGTAAAGGATTGTATAAAGCTCGTATATTATACGTGGTACAACCCTTTGTGGATTGATATCACATCACACCTACTTCTACCAAGAAAAACAGTGTAATGCGTTGATATTTTCTGATTCGAAGGGTGAGGTTAGGGAGGCATACTTATCCGAGACATTCCAACTTGGCCCTCAGGGGTAACAACGAATCTGTGACCAACCTGAAGTAACTTTGATCTTATTTAGGGTTGATGCCTACGGATACCTATATTCCATAAGCGACAATGGCCACTACCATCAGGTAAACATCCAATGTATTAATTTCAAGTAGCTAGCTAGTTAGTCTGGATAAAAACACGTAATCCTAGTGAATGAAGCACCTGAAAATATACATAAATTCCTCCGTGTTTTGTGCATATTATATGGGGACCGGTCAGCCTATAGCTTTTCCACTTCTCCCGTAAGGTCCAATGACCACCACAAATAATAAAATAAAATTCTGTATAGTCACTGCCGACAACCAAGTAATAAATATTATGTACTCTGAGTGTAATGTCAGAACATCGAATTTAAAATTTAATCATTTTATTTATTTCAGTATTTCGGCCAATCAGAAGTACTGAACATTTAAGGAAACGTAACAAACTCGTAGTAAGGATACTTACTTTATTTCGAAAAACAAATATTTATAACATTGGGGTCGAACTAAGCTTACTATTTGATAAAAAAAGAAAAACACGTTTTTTTACCTTCAAGTTTATTCAATGTTTATTTTTTGAGATTTTAAAGATGTAAAATAAAAAGTACAAACATTAAAACTATATTCAGCAACTATATAATTTGTAAACGTAAAGGCAAATCTAAACCGCTTATTTTGGTATAATACCTTGTTCACCCTCATTAAAGGCTTCCCAAACCGACCTAACAATCGTACAGAGAATTCAGATACACAACTTACACTCAACGTAAAATAAATTCCTGCATCAGCTTAAGTTCGCCAGGGCGTAAATCTTCGGCTCCGTATCTCGGAGTAATGTCTTTCCTCCGTGAAAGCGGGCTTGAATGGGGCTAGGGGCCGGAAGGGGCCGGGCGGGATATGGTATGGGGCAAAGTAGGATGGGGCAAACCGGGGCCGGATCGAGAGCTGGAAAGGTGCGGCCGGGAAATTTTAAGAGCTCTTAGACGATAGGTATTTTTATTAGATCCGTGTTGGGATAAAGGATTGTTGTTTGGCAATTTGTCGTTTATGAAGGCGACGTGGTGCATGGTAAGGCTAAGCGGTTCGTGTGAATTTGTATTTATATATAAGCTTCTTGAATAAGAACACTTCTCAGAAGTGAATCTAGTAAGCCGACTTGACTTGCCCTTGCTCTACTTAAATATAGATAAGATGATCGTGTTGTTTATGTGATAGTAAAAAAGTTGGAATCATAGATAACTTGTGTAGTCTATGGCTATCGCTGGTAGATATGTGATTTTTTAAAGGAGTATTTTGGTGTGGTAAGGTAGACATTCTTATCTGAGGTGTTCCAACTTAGTCTTTAAGTTTAGCAAGGTATCTGTGGCTGATCTCAGGTAAAACTTTGATCTTATCTGGGGTTCATTACACATACCCACGGGAAGCAGTGGCCGCTTACCATCAGGTGGACTGCATGCTCGTTTGCTACTTCAATATTATAAAAAAAATATATGAAAAAAAAGAAAAGTAAAATCATAAAACCTTTGTAACAAAAAAACGCTTTGTACGCTCATAGCCCCACACTAACATTTTCTCCTGTCTCGTGGGTACCATGGACATACAAAGTCGAATACACAATCACCCAGACCCAAAACAGAATTTAAAAACTACTATTGTAAGAAGGAAAACATTTTTTTGCTTACAATTACAAAATTATTCAGATGAAATCAAAATATAACGGGCGCAGTGCAGAGTGATCTCCACAATGCAGTAAAACACTCATTTTCATATGCTAATAGTACTATCGGTCATTTCCAGTTTCCAATCAACTTGCAAATCGATTCCACAATTATACGGGTTCGACTACGTATAAATGGATGTATGTAATTTTCCTAACAATTTTCTATTTCTAGGTTTAAAATGTTTACATAACTGAAATCGCAGTCTCTGTTTACTACGCTTATACTATTTGCAACAATCTGTCAGTTTTTTGGAATTGAAACAAAATTTCGTAAAAAAAAACCGAATATCTTTTTTTTGCTTTGTCTTTTATAAGCAAACAATCACATGGCAAACATGCACGTTTGCTACTTAAATCTTATAAAATAAAAAGCTGTCTATGTGATGGTAAGTGATTATTGCCGCACATGGACATTTGTAAACAAATTTATTAAAAAAAGAATATATCTGAAGTCCAGCCCCGGATCTAGGGGGGGGCAAGTCGGGGCCTATGCCCCGGGCGGCAATTTTAGAGGGCGGCAAATCCAAGAGGGTTGCAAACGAATGCATAACTCTAATTGGTTTATTTTTAGTTTCAGTCAGCAGGTAGTGGAACTCTAGGCACGAATACTTTAAAATGTACATTAATTAGTAGACATTTGATGGCTGAAATGATGAAAAATGTAACAAAAAGGGGCCGGGGGCGGCATTTTTTAGTTTTTGCCCCACCAAAAAAAAATCAAGATCCCGGGCTGCTGAAGTCGATTAGTTCTCGGAAGAATCAACGCATTACAGATGCGTTGATTCTTATACGAGGCGAACTAAGGTGTTCGCCTCGTATAAGTGAGCCGACAACCACACCCTCCCAACGAAACGCAAGATCTGCTTCACGCTAGAAATAGAATTAATTTGTGCCAACCAGCATCACTGTGTGCAGTACATTAATGACAATCACTTTGAAATGATAATGACGCTCTATCAGCAATTTCCAATGAACCCGCGGATCGATGCCACAATTACATGAATTGAATACAAACGAGTTATACTGACGTCGATGCAGATTCAAAAAAAATCGTTAATTTGAAGGTGGTAGAACTCTTTGTGGTTTAACTCTAGATGTTCCACCGCAGATCTCTAAAACAGCAAATCAAACGCCTAATAACAGCAGTGTTAAGCGTTGTAGTGTTCTGGTCTGTAAGGTGTGGTAAAGGAGACATACTTATCCAAGGCGTTCCAACTTAGTTCTGAAGGGGTAACAATGGATATGTGGCCAACCCCAGGTTGGCCACATGGGTGGCAGTAGCCACTTGTCATCAGGTGCCTGTGTTTTCTGCCTCGGTAAGTTGAGTTTAGTAGGTAGATTCATCATCGTCCTATAAAGCTTGAAGATATTATACTTTAGTAACTTGTATCAAACACTAAGTATGGCCCCTCTAGCGAAAGATGACGCTTTGGAATCGGCTATGGTAACCTAAACTATTCCTCCCGTCTAGTCCATAGTCGTCTATCTGAGCTTCTGGAGACAAATCCAACTAATCAAAGTTTAAAAATTGGTCTAGCAGTTCTTGTGTAATAATTGTGTAATAAATAACTGTACTTTGTCCTTTATCATAAATATAAAATTACATAGGCAGATGATACTTATATTTTTGAAATGGTGCTTAAAGAGTTTTTCATTCTCGGTTGCTACTTACATATTACAAAAAATATATACTTCTCAGTTTCATTCAATCGAAACAAATATGATTGAAACAATGGGTTACCACCGCCACATCTTAAGCGTATAATTATATAATTTAATAGATTTTGTTTCGGTGGAAGTGTTTGGTCACTGGCTCCCTTTAAATTAAAACAAGAAGTTGAGAGAAAGCGGCCGGAATTGATCAACAGAAGGGCTGTGGTGTTTCATCATGATAACGCTAGACCTCACGCATCTATAGCCACTCAGCAAAAATTAAGAAAGTTTGGCTGGGAAGTGTTAATGCATCCGCCGTATAGTCCTGACCTTGCACCTTCAGATTTCCACCTGTTTCGGTCTCTTCAGAATTCTTTAGGCAGTGTTAGGTTAACATCACGAGAGGACTGCCAAATCCACTTGTCGCGGTATTTTTATAGCAATGAGATCATGTCCCTACCTACAAGATGGCAAAAGGTTATCAAACAAAATGGTACATACATACTTTAGTTAAATGTAAATAAACTATATTAAAAAATATTTTGAATTTTCTTAAAAAATGCGAAGAAACTTTTTCCCCAACCTAATATAAAAAAGAAAAAATACAAAACGTAAATATGGGCTGCCTTGGACACCCAAAGAACGGATTATAGGCAATTTATTTAAGAAGGCTTGGATTATATGTCATAGGGAATATGTTTAACCCACCCATCATATTTATAAAACATACATATAATTTTCTATTCCTTTTTATGTCTATATATTTACTTTACTAAATACTTTGTGTTATTACTTTGTTCTCTCTCTTTTTAGTTTTTCGTAAAAGGGTTTGCCGTTGTTTTAAAAATTTAATAGCACCCCCATTAGATGTTATAACTTTGAGAACCCCTGCATTCGTTCGTTTAATAATAATTACGGTGTTCCTATCTCCTACCACCAACATCATATATGATCTATATAATTGGGTGCTTCTAACTAGACAGATCTGTATAATTGAGTGCTCCCAATTATACAGATTGCACAAGACGTGAAGAGCGTCCTGCCAGACAGATAGTTATAAACCAATTACTCCAATTAGAAACTATTCTGGCGCTGAAGGATGCAGGATAAATAGTTATAGTTAAGTATTTTTATACTTAACTACGTGAAGTATCCATGCTTAGCTACGGGGCATAAGCCATCTATAAATAGTGTAAAATATCGAAATCAAAAGTAGCCTATAAGTTGACCAGGTAAATAAGCTACATCCATGCAACATTTCATGTAATTCAGACCAGCGTTTCGTGCGTGATTGATTAACCAACAGACACACACCATCTCACTATTTATATATTAGTATAGATATTTAAGATTTGCAAATTTTCAATTTATATACGAGAATACGTAATATGTAATTGAAGTACCCGGCTGAATTTTAAAATCATACCAAACAATTTTAATATAGCACTCTTCAACTAGGAAGACTTTATTAACTTTATTTATGAACATTAATTTAGTTGTAATCTATAGGCATAATGGCAAAGAAAATAGTTATAAAGAAAGTAATATATGCGTCTCAAAAACTTTGTAAAGTCAAACTATACTTAGCGAGAGTCATAAACTCCCCAAAACCTTTTTTTGTGAGAAGACAGCGCCTTTGTAGTAGACACCAAATTAATTGTATTTAATTAAGATTTATTTTACTTAGTTACTAACACTAATAACACCGATCTAACAGATTGGTGTTAGAAACGTAACTCTACACAATAAGAATATTTTATCCAACATTCTTAAGGAAAGAGAAAGACGTTATCTATTCGTCATGTATTTTTGTATACTTGATAAACATTTTATTTAGTTGAATTATTTAAAAAATACTTGAATGATTTCACCGTTATTCACTAACTTGCGTGTCTTGTTGACAAAACCTTACTTTTTGATTATTTTTGGTTGATGATATCGGCCGACACTTTCTATCGCCATATGGTACATTTTGTTACTGGTAGCCGAGATATTGCCGGGGTACGTTTTAGGCACAGGTACGACTAAATCATTCCATTTTCTTAAGCACTGCATGTTCAAGAATATTATCTGTTTTTATAATATTTTATTTAATTCAATACCACTCCAATCAGCGGCGTAAGTACGAGTCTCCGTGTAGTATGCCGTTTCCACAAACGTTCATTATTTATGTTTTTGCTTATTATTGTAAACTACATTGCATGGCCAAAAACATAACCACCAGCCAAAAACATAAACGTAAACATGCAATATATATATTAATAAATATATAAAACGCTTTCTACACTCATAGTCCTGAGTGAAGAAAGCTTTTAAGTGGGGCTCCCCGCTAGGATTTTCTCTTGTGTCGTGGGTACCATGGATCACAAAGACGAATACACAAGCACCCAGAAGCAGAACTGAATCTAAACTCATCATTCAGATGTCTGTCTTGCCGGGGATCGAACCCGAAACTTACTGCGTGTACTGTAATTTTATTTTGATTCTGAAACTATATTTATAATAATGTTTCATTTACGTAAAAACTGGTAGGTAAGATTAGTTTTTTAAAAAATAATAGAAGCGTCATGTATTTCTCTGTCTTGACATTTGGAAATTTGTTGTAAGCAAGAATAAAATACTGTTTCTTTTTAAGAATTAGTTTTATTTAATATGTGATTCTGTTTTTTGGTTATAGAAATAACCTATCATATAACCTACAATGTATATGAACTGGACTATTTGCTACGCCAGACATTAGTTCTCTGTCCTCAGTGAAATGTCAATGAACAGCTTTGAATAGATAAGGCTTGCTTTGCCGTAGGACATGTCTTATCCGCATTTAAGGAGAGTAGTTGCCAGTCGTACTGATCGAATTCAACCGTAATTAATAGTAACAGCGCTTTAGGAAACTACCCAAAATACGGGCAAAATTTTGGCATTTAGCATTTCCACAAAATACACACTTTATATCAAATCCTATATATTCCCACCGTGTATCTAATTGTACAAATGAATCCTGCTAGACCCAGATTTCTTCATATTCATATTTGAAATTTATACAAATTGTGAAGTGGTAAAACATTTGTGGTTCGAGTCCGGAAACACCACCGCCACACCTATTTCAGCAAAAAACATCAGTGTTAAAAGCCACTGTTTTCGTATAAAGAGTGTGGTCTGGGAGACATACTTATCCAAGGCGTTCCAACATAATCCTCAAGAGTAGCGACGCATTTGTGGCCAATCTCATGTACGACCCTGATCTTTTCTGGGGTCGATTACAGATGTTCATGGGCGGCAGTAGCCACTTAGTATCAGTTAGACTGCATCCTTGCTACTTCATTATTATAACAAAAATACAAACTTCATTTCAATATATTTCATACTTTTTGTGTTATTGAATAACGCAATGAAATGTTAAGTTAATACGTTGCTATCTGTTCATGTTATTCAATGTGGTTAGTGAAACGTGTAAACCACACCTCGATATCGAATCGAATTTTCTGTTTGTGAGACACAAAAAATTTTACGTACACGAGCCGTATTAAAAAAAACACCCCTTGTCAAGGCCTTTAGGCATAACAAAGGAAAATTCCCAGCGTGATTTCCACCCTGTCCGTCTGCGGTATTCATACAAAATTCCCACTTTGGTTTTGAAAACAGACCGGCGGCTACCGACAATATATCGTGAAACAAAACGTGATTCCGAAATTCAATGAACGATGGTTAAAACCGTGCACCCAATAAACGAATTTTGCTTACTCATAACAAAGGAAAATTCGTATTGTTATTTTATACGTATTGGCAATGTATAAACTCAATATTGCTCTATACAAAATCTAACATATAACAGCTCATGGTATCATGGATGTTTTTACTCAATTACATCAAAATTATTTAGGTTATAGTCTAGAATGAAATACTTACTATTTTTGTTGAAAAAAATCTCTACCGTAGTTAAATTTGTTTTTTGTTTGTTGCAGAGTAAGGCGACATGATATTTGCATAGTAATAGCTTATTGTTCAGAAAATGACATAATATCTTATGTCATTTTCTGAACATTATTTTTATTTTCTGAATATTATTTTTATCTCGAAAAAATGCACAAGTTCTCTGGAATAACATAATAATTGGATTCCATAGGAACTGTGACTTTAGGTAAAATAAAGTTTCAGCGCATTCGAGGTAGGTCCTTCCTTTTTTTATGACATTGGAGCCGGTAGGGTCTCACCTACGCCTTATAAAGAAATTAAGCCCCAGAATTGAACAATTTAATGAAGGATATCTGTTGCTCGGTTCGTATTGAATGTTATATGTATATAATATCAGTTGAAGCAAGTGTTCTCTTGAAATAAGTAAAATTGTTTTAAATATTAAAACAAATAACCCGACCCGATGTTTCAGTTCATTGTTTTTAAGCAGTTGGTTTTTTATTGTCATTCTGGAATACTGAGACGATTCCAATTCCAAAAAACGGCTTGACGGATTATGACATATCGGTATAATCCGTCAAGCCGTTTGAGCTGTAGCGCATTCCAAAAGAAATGTACAGACATACATACACATATACGCTCGAAAAACATTGCTGGGTAAAAATGTTATGAACTTGCTAATTTGATTATTCTGAAGCAGAAATGTGTGTAGCGGTGGAGAAAGAGTTCTACCACCTTATCGGTCGTTATTTTGTTGAAAAGAAATTTCCCGTTTTTTTTTTAGTTGTTGCAACAGGTTTAACAGCTCCAAGCGCAGGCACGTCTGTCAATTGTCAAAATGTAAAAAATAACAAAATTGATAGGCGGGTGCAGTCTATTGTGTAAAGTCCGTTAAAGCCTTTGAATCTGAGTTCCACCAGTACAATAGCGCCGCAGTTTATAAAGTACTTTGAAGTGTTGCCCGGCGATTTTTCAATAAAGTTTTTACAGGCTTTATTCACAGGTGTTTTATTTCTTTACTTTTCTATTCATAAGATATTATTGATTGTTTATTACTGAAAGATAGAAGAAATATTCATTAGCAAATACTGCTGTTAGTAGTTTGAGAGACTGAAAATACATAATAATAGAAAAAAAAGCAATTGAATATCTGTCTGATTTTTTTTTTCATAATATTGTAACGGAGCAGTGGAAAGATGCTTTAATGTGGTGAGGTGTGATGACAAAATGAGGTGCGGAAAGGCGAGGGGAAGGGGGTGAGGTGTGGTGAGGAGAGGAGAGGTGTCAAGATTGACTCTTGGCAGATATGTCATTATTGAAAAAGAATTGGAAATAAAACATTGGTTAAAGAGTATATGTCGAGTGTCTTATTTTATAGCGTTATAATATGAAAGTAGCAAACCAGTATACAGTAGTGCAATATCTGATGGTAAGTGGCCACTGCCATCTGTTATCAACCCCAGATAAGATCAGACTCTTACCTGAGGTTAACCACAGATGCGTTGCGACTTCTGAGGAATAACTTGAAACGCCTCCGATAAGTATGTGTCCCTTACCACACCCTGCGGAACAGAATACAACAGCGCATAACATTGCTTTTAGTAGGCAAAAGTAGGTACAGTTCTTGCACTTCGCTGGAATAGTGTGGTTGCCGGCTCACTTATATATGAGGCGACCATCTTAGTCCTTGGGCGTAACAGCGCATCCGTGGTTAATCTGTGATCAACTTCAAATGGAATTCAGTTCTATATAAAGGAGATCTTACAGATGTTCATAGGCGGCAGTAACCACTAATCAGGTGGACTACCTGCTCGATTGCTACTTTAATCTGATATAAAAAAATGCGGACCATAGCTAGCTAGCTAGCATTATTATAGTTGTTATGTAACAATATTTAAAAACTTTTATTTATATTTGTAAGATATATAAATTACACTTTAGCTTTGTAATAATAAATTCGACTTAGATGGGACTACTCTGTCTACTGTCACCTCTATTTCTGTCTTTTAACACCATTGTTATGTGCTACTGTGTTTTAAAGTGTGTGGTAAGACAAATATATTTACACTAAGGACGACCGAAAATTATGCTTTAAATTCAGTTAGTAATAAACTATTTTCATAAATTATACTGCAAGAGAAATGTTTTATAGAAATCCCTTAAATTAAATAAACTTTAGTTTATTTTATTTCTCAAAAATATTTCTCCATTTCTGAACCTGGATTAGACAGCTGCATTTAAGAAAGTCTTTTGTAAATGAATACCGGCACTTATATTAGACATTCTTTCTAAGCGTAAGATTTTATGAGGATTTCTCAAGAAATACCAGCTAATTTATTTTGATTGCTCTAGTCTCAGGCGAAGGCCATGAAACAGTCGCCACAGGCGACATTCACTTGTTATTAAAAACGTCAATGTAATTAACTTGTTGTTAAAAATTAAAGGATCCATTTTTTTCAGCGATTTTTTAAATAGCTGTATTTTCTTTTTCAATGGTTATACCGAAATTTTAAAACAAGCGTGTAAAGTTTAAAATCTTCTAGATTCAAGATCTTGTGATGAAAAAATCTAAGTAACGTGTACCGTTCTATTGTTTTTATATCTGTTCGTTTATTTTTATTCATTAACAAAAATATTTTCGATTTTTGTGGTACTGACACTCCAGCGGGTCACATTTCTTCTGAAGAATTCTTCAAGTATTTCGTGGCCCTTGGATTAGGTTGCCTTTGCTCTAATACGTTCGAAGTATCTACTCGTAAGCTATGGTTATGTATATAAGCCTCCACTAGAAGTGCTTGATTTTCACAGCTACAGGCGTAGGGATTTACGCTCGGATGCGAGGCCATAAGCGCCGTAGCCTTTTCAAAGCACATTATACTCGCTTAGCTTAGTTTCGCTTCGTAGATCAGCTTCGACCTTTACTTAGCTACCTTGCATAACTGTAATGGAAATGCACCCTTTAGTCAGGGATTCGTGTTCATGTTTGAAGTCTGCCTTCAGCCTCTTCATGTTCTCATACATGCAGATTATGTAATGCTTCATAATAAAACGCTTCGGTAATCTCGAGAGGATTACAAATACATTTTATACACATATGTAACGTCATTTCTTTACGATTTCCTTCTAAGTTATAATATCTATCAAAGTTTATTTGTGCAGATATTGTGTTTTTTTTTTTATAATATTGAAGTAGCAAACGAGCATGCAGTCCACCTGATGGTAAGTGATCACTGCCGCCCATGGA
>DWLI01003199.1:0-12097 GCA_018249915.1 Cecropterus dorantes dorantes
ATAAAATCATTATGCGAACTTTGCAAAACGGAAGTAAAGTGGCTGAGCGTGTCCATTTGGCCATTGGTGTTAACAAGAACGTATTGAGTTCGTACGCCCATAGTTTGCGATAATTTTGAGATTGCTGCTCTTAATAATATAATTAATTCTATTTACACGGTAAGGAAAGAAGTTCCAGTTGGGTTCTGAGTCAAATGAGAAAATTGTATTTTTAAATAAATATATTTTTTAATTTATTCACATTTGTTTGCTAACCGTACCTAAAGGATTCGAAACAGCGGCTATGACATCACAAAATGGCCGAAAGTCATTCCTATTCTTAATTTAATCGTGTAATTATTATAGCTTAGTAACATACATAAAAATACCTAAATTGAAAAAAACAAGGAATAATTGAATGAAATAAATACCTAATTAGATTTGGAAGAACATAATTACTTTGTCACATCTTCTATACATAATGTATCTATACCATTGAGATATAGTTTACATACCACATTTGGCATAAGTACGCTACCGTGCATTATAACAATATACACATTATTACAACGTGAAGCTTATATTTATTTCAATCTAGTAGTAAAACTACTGAAATGAAATATTGTAATTGAATGAAATATAAATGTAAAAATAAAAAATGCCTCCTTTAAAAGTACGCAAAAAAACAAAAATCGCACGGGAATTGATACGTCTCTACGAACGGACTATTCATAAAAATGGTGACCGTAATTCCGGATCCTTTTATGTAAAGCATTATTTTTTCTCTTGTTAAGCAGAGAGGTTCAACACAATAATGTGACTCTATGGACTCATACTGAACTGGCCTTGGACTGAAAATGGATTTCTGAATGAATAGGTTTTTGGAGTAAGTTGAACAGTTAGAAACAATATTTAGAACAAAGTAATATACTTTTATTGGTCTTATGATTAAATTCCAATTGCAATGGCGTGGGACATCAGAAATAACAACAGTTATCGTCAAATGACACAGATAGTATGACAGTTCCAGGTTTGATTCCAGTCAGGCTTATATCTAAAGGATAAATTTAAATTCCTAGTCTGAGCTCAGACTCAGTATTTATGTGATTACCTTTTTTATTTATGATATAAAATTAGCAAAAGAGCATGATTTGATACAGATGTCTCAAGTGGCAGCGACCACTTGATAGTAAGTAGCCATTGCCGCCTGTGGACATCTGTAATCAACCCCAGATAAGATCAGTCTTCTGAGGTTAGCCTCAGATGCGTTGCTACCCCTGAGGACTAAGTTGGATGGCTTTTGATAAGTATATGTCCCTTACCACACATTTCAGACCAAATCTCAGCAATGCAAAACACTGCTGTTATTAGGCAGAAATAGGCTTAGTAATATGTGGTACTCACAACGGGTAATCCTAGTGCCTTATCATACACATGATCTAAGTTCACACATCAAGTAACTATTGAACTGGTATAACATTAAATACTACAGCCCAAAACTACGAAAGAAATGTAAGAGGCCGTTTGAGCACTCAAGTCGTAAATAACATTTCGGTAACGGCCGTGTAAAATGTTCTCGTCTTTCCATTGGAATATATAAATAAACAGAATCCAACTGGTAAAGTTTTATCCAGCTTAAGATGCCGTTTTGGTAACCTATGTCTTACAGATCGATATAGATCATTCTTACTATAATAAATTCTTTAGCAATGCTATTTACATTCGAGTAGCGCTTTTGAGTATGTTTCAGATTTTTTCTAGATGTAGGTAGTGCCTGTGAATAGGATGACAATCGACTTGTACCTATTAGATAACGTTACAAAAGCAACCAATGCCCTGTCAATATACGGCAGCATAAGAGTACAAGTCGACCAAGCTAACTAAACGAATGTCAAATGTGACGTCACTCGCAAGCTCGCAAGTACTGATGACAAAAAAATAGCAATAATGATTTTTTGTGAAATGTTGACTTCAATGAAATGTGTATTTTAATAAATTTCTGTCTTAATAATTTATGTATTACGTATTTTTGGTAATCATTGTAACAAAAACTAATGAGTGCAACAAATTAATATTTGCTTAGTTATTTTATTATCTAGAATCAAAACAGATTAGGGAGTTTATGTGCGAACGGTACTAGGACGAAAGCGGGGCATGAGGCGGGCTGGGAAGGGAAACCGCATTCCTTCCGTTTGTCTAGTTACCTTGGTCGAGTAGTACTGTTGGTTTTATATGAATAATGTTATCGCGACTTCCACATGATTTTCTAAATTCCAAGACCGCTTGTACCTGAACTTCTTTCTTATATAGATTATCTCATCAATCTAAGTCTGAACCTTTGGGCAGCGATCCGATTTTTCACGTGTCTTGTTACTGCTATTTCAGTTTTTACTATCATTTATACTTTGTGGTCGGTTTTCAGAAGGCTGCATTCATTCAACTTATATCGATATAAATATATTTTTTTACATTAATTATCATTACAAACTGTCACAAAAACACTTTCTACACTTATAGCCCCACACTAGGATTTTCTCCTGTGTCGTGAGTACCGTGGACACACAAAAGACGAATACACAAACACCCAGACCCAGAACATAATATAAACTCGTCAATCAGACGTCTGATCTGGCCGACAATCGAACCCGGAACCCACTGCATGTCAGACCGGTATAGTGACCGCTCCACCACGCGGGTCGTCGATCGATCAAATACGTAGTTTATACGACTTGTGTGTTTATACGATTCATAACGATGAAAAGTTTAGCTAACGATAATGAGCATACTGCCAATCAAGCCTTTATCGATTTATATACTTGTCGTCTTGTGATATTTTCAATAAAAAATACCTGCTTCTACTTAAAACAGTTGTACAACTATCAAATTGGGATCGATGCGGTTTATTGATTTCTTAGTTAAGCAATTATCTGATCTGATGTGGATCAATAAACATGTCTTTATATTTAAAACGTAAAATTAAACAGCAGTACGACTAAAAGTTATAGGCCTAAGTGTAAGGCCTAATTCTGTAGCCTCGGCCTGTTTTGTTTTCAAGGGGTAAACTTTCCAATGATACCCGACGCGTGGGAACAACGACGGTTTATGTGAGATTTTTAAAAACACTAACGTCCCCCTCCCCCTCCCCTCTTGTGGTGCTGCGAAGAGGACTCCGAGATCTCTTAAGGAACGCAACCGGGGTCCTCTGAGCGCGTTGCCCCATCGGATTCTACCCTGAGCGGCTGGTCCTGGCCCTTTTTAGTCACCTCTTACGATAAGCAAGGGATACCTTTGCCCCTATTCTCCCAGGCAGAGGATACCGTACCCCTATTGTAATCCAAGAACTACAGCGACGAAGTGTATAAAAGGCCTAAGTGTCGGTTTAGGTCATTTCAGATCAAGGCACCTCTAATTTATCGTAATCCTGGGTTTTATTGGTATGACAGATGCTACTTTCATTATATAAATGTCATCACTTTCTTTGATCACTCGTCTTCGTCGCGTCTTGTATAACGGACGTCCATTTTTCACTTTTGATTGATGTTGTTTCGACATTTTTCATAAGGAAAATGGCAGCATTTGTTAAAATAATATGGTATTGGAAAAAGGTATAGAATATTATGGTTTAATTAATTGTATATGAACGTTATCTAACAGATGCGCCTTATCGCGTTGATCTTTATCGAGTTACAAAGATAATATCGGGTGCAGTTGGGAGTTGGATAGTGGCTAAAACTTATGCATTCCCTGCTTCGACGAGTACATAATAACTAGGATGAGTATTAACTCATCCTGGTTATTGAGGTCCAGTTATTCCCCCTTATCTGTAGGTTGATCCGCGTTTTACCCGCTTTTAAAAAATACAACGCAACTTTAAATAGTAATAACTTTTGATAATTATGTAGGCTGGGTGAATTTTTATTAAAATTAAGACCAAACGTTATATCAGGATACGGATATTAATACATGCTCAATTTATTCAATGTTATACAGTAGTTTTGAATGATGCAATTTCAAATAGACAGAACACACAGGACAGGAAAAAAATGCAAAAAATAAATAAGTGTCTATTATTAATAATTCTCAGTGTACCAAATGAAGGTTAAATTTAAATTGTATCAACTTTTTTTCAGAGTAAATTTATTTTCATTAAAGAATTACTAAATGTTACCTCAAGTTATGGACTATAAATGTTTTTAATGCGTTAATTAAAATTACATAGTAGCTTTAGATTAATTAGATATCAAAAACACCGTCAAGTATAAAATGAGAAAAAATTCTATCAGGTAGGTACTACGTATTCTGAGTCCTTCAAATTATATTTTTGCAAATATATGCAATGTCAGACATTATTTGTATAGATATCATCCGGTAAACCTTGCTGGAGGCTTTACGGGCGGTATGTAAATAACTAGGGATTGACCGTTAGTAACGGTCCGTTAACCATACCTTCCTCATCGAACCCGCATTAGATCAGTCTGGTAGTTTCTTTCAAGTCGCCTTTAGATTTGAACACATAGCTAGTAGTGGACATAAATAAATGTATATAAAAATAATTAAAAATAACTTGATAGTAAAAATAAAATTATTTTTGTTTGCTCAGCAAACTCCTCCAATTCACGAAACCATATCACGAAGGTGCATTTTGGTACACTATCTTGGAACGTTTACAGGATATAGAATGATGTCACCGCATTGTCATTCAAATCAAACGGCTCACTTATATATGAGGCGACCATCTTAGTATTAGATAGTGGCAACGCATCTGTGATTTACTTCTGTTGAACCCCTGTTCAATAGGAAGTTTGTTACTAATTCCATGGGCAGCAGTAACCACTTACGATCAGGTAGAATACATGGGGTTTCGATCGATCGGGGTTAAATAGGGTTAATTAATATTCAGTTACAAATTTTGACTACCACTCACTTATGAACTGACAAGGCAGGTTTTTTACAACATTGAAGTAGCAAACAAGCAGTCCACCTGATGCTTTGTGACCGCTGCCATCTATGGAGGATATCTGTAATCAACCCCAGATAAAAGTAGAATCTTGCCTGAGGTAAGCCATATATGCGTTGCTGCTACTCCTGAGGACTAAGTTGGAATGTCCCAGAAACATGTGTCTCCCACACCGTTCAGACCAAAACCATAGCACTTAGCACTGCGTTATAAGGCAAAAATAGGTGTGGAGGTAGTGCCTCCGGTGTGGTTCAAGAAAAGTTTGTAAAAAAAGCATATTCATCAATCATAACGTCAAAAGAGTTGAAAGGCTAAACTTTGAAAAGCAATTGCCATTAGATATTAAAAGCAGAGCCTCTCTACAAGTCCATTACTATATTATTAAAGTATAATTATACAATGTTACAAACGCTGGAGCAATGATAGCCGATAGAATGGTTGAAACGCGGTCTCTCGATCGAGGGTCCGAAGTTCGAACCACACACGCTATTTACATTCATAGCTCCGCACTAGGATTTCCTCCTGTGTCGCGGGTGCCATGGACACACAAAGACGAATACACAAACACCCAGAAATCTAAATTCATCAATCAGATGTCTGTCTGGCCGGGAATCGAACCCGAAACCCACTGCGCGTCCGACCGGTATGGTGACCGCTCTGCCGCGCGGGTCAATGTCAATTCTCTATCAATTTGCAGGAAGACAATAATGTTTTGCTGACATATACTGTTACTACATATGCACATTTTTTGTTGCAGCTGTAGCAGCAACACCTGTATAGGAGTAGCAGCTGCGCAGCTGTCGGTGTCAGTGACCACCTTAGCAGCAGTACTGTTCATGCTGCAACTGGACTTGCGATTCGACGCAGCACTGTCACCACCGCGGCGATCCGACGCACACATGTGCACTGCTGTGTCCATGGTATGTAGTAGTAGATATACATATGTATGATCGACCTCAGGATCTACATTATACGTTTTTTAGCCAGAAGGAGGGTAATGTTTTCGAGGGTATGTATGTATGTAAGTATGTATGTTTGTATGTACAAGTCGACCAAGCTAAGAAGACGAATGTCAAAAGTGACGTCACTCGCAAGCTCGCGAGTACTGATATGAAAAGAAATTGCAATAATGATTTATTGTCAAATGTTGATTTCAATGAGATGTAAATTTAAATAAATTTCTGTCTTAACATGTTTATACTTAAACAATGTTTTTTTTTTACTTATTTTACTACTGAACTAATGAATGCAACAAATTATTATTTGCTTATTTATTTTATTATCGAAAATCAAAACAGATTAGGGAGTTTAGATACGAACAGTACTAGGACGAGAGCGGGGCGTGAGACGAACCAGGAAGGGATACCGCATTCCTTCCGTTCGTCTAATAAGCTTGGTCGAGTAGTATGTTTAGTTCTTTGGCACGCACTACAGTCCAAAAGGCTTGACGGATTGTGATGTATAATATACTTATAATCAAAATCGTCTCAGTTTAGAACGTGACACAGGCTATATAATCAACCATTTTGTTTTAAGCAGTAGGATATTTTTATTGTTTTAACACTGTTACATACTTAAAGATATTTTGGATTTTTTGCGGCAATAAGTACCTGATATTTATTTATTTATCATTACGTTGCATCATCAAGGACACACAAAAAGTACAGACACAGACTAACACACTCACACATAGACGAAACACACGTCACATAAGAAACAAATCACATAAGACACGAAAACAAGTGTTACTTATACTTTAATCATAGGCGCAAACAGTCATACATTAAGAACAACAGGATATAACTAACGTTTTGATAGGAATTATTGATTTGATAAATATTAATTAATAAATTAAATGCTAAAAAAGAATTTGGTATCAAAAAGATTATTTATTTTTTAACAAATTGCAAAAAAAAAGAAATAATGATACAAATGAGCTGAGAACTAAGATGGATGCATATAAAATATATTAAATAAAATATAATAAATATATATTTTTTTGTTATTTGTGACCTTTATTTGTGACCCTTTTTGATTTTGTTACTTAATAATATATACTATTTATAAGTTAATATCTGTATTATCTATTAACACCTGCCGCAAATTTTCCAGCCACCCAGGGTTGACTGGTAGAGAATGCCATAAGGTATTAAGTTTGTTCTATTGTAACTTTTATTTTTAAAAGGTACAATAAATAAAAATAAATAGGGCAGAAGGGTAATAATAGCTTTCTTGTGACCACCTTATCTATCGAAGTAGGTAACACGATAGACTTCTAAAAACCTAACGGTCTTCTATTAAGAGTTTTAGACAGAAACGAAGGTATCGGACCGGCAAACCAGAATTAGACTTGTAGTTGTTAATCTATTTTTATAACAATTAAGGCACCAGCACAATCATGAAGATGGCGAAAATGCTACTTTAAGCAATAAGGGCTCAAGTTTATGAAGTTCTTGATTTACAATAACTAGTAAATCGGTTACCAAATGATGTAAGTTTAACTGAAATTATTTATTGAAACTAGCTTATATTTTAGGTTTTACTTTAAAAGTTTTTTTTATATTATGGATTTTTTTGAGCCCAAAGTAATTATTATGCACATCAGATAGACATTTTTTTTCAATTAAATGTACTGTATTCATATGGCAAGACATATTTAAACAGCATATGAATATTTCTTATACAATATAACATTGAATCCAGTGAAGGTACATTGAAACGAAATTATTTTATAAGCATTTAATATAATTTAAAATATTTAAAAACAAGTAGAACAAATTTGTAACAGATAACTATAGGGATATATTACATGGGGTTTATGATATCTTATACATGTGAATTCTATTCATAGTGTTATATATGGGATGACAACATTAACACTAAGAGTTCGGCTATTTTGCTTGATGAGAATTAATATAATAATAATAAATAAATATTACATCTTATTATCTTACAAGTATTGCAATTTATTCAATAACACGCGATTCGTTTGTTAGTCATAAAGGTGGGCTTATAATATTTACCTTCTAATTCTATATTATAATTTAGTCCTTTTTAACTTTGGGAGTCTGGTGTATTTTATTGAAAATCGCATGCTATTGCCATGTATGTGTCATAAATAATATTTTGGAATGCAGTGTTGTATGGTAACTGAGCAGTTGCAGTGTTTTAAGTCTAAGAAATACTTAAGTATTCTGAAAATACTTCAAAGTTAATCTCATTGTATTGTTAAAACTTTTAGTCTCATTGAATTTTTGAACTTGTTCTTGATTGAACAAATTGTATTGTAAGAACATAGGACGCAGATGATAAATGATCTCCGCCATCTATGTATTTGAAATACTTGAGCATATTGTAATATATTACTTTCTTTTAAGAATTTTATAAATCACTTATGTCCAATCCTATCTAAGCTCAATTTGGCTGTATTTACAACTCCACGTACTTCAATTGATTAGTAAATCGAAATGTATTAGTAAATGATAACGAAAAAAAAATAAGAAAAAAATACTTGAAATCGATTTCTTTCCTTTCAAAGCGCAAATGTGCAAAATATAGGCATAAAATCAAACTTAACCGTATTTTTCAAAGAGAAAGACATTTTAGAAAACCACACGTTTTAAGAATTATTTCAATATTATTGCCATTATATCATATACGTCACTGCCCAGCAGTGAAACAGTACGACTTTTTGATAACTTCAAAATTCCCTTCGCTGGTTTCTCTATTAAAAGAATCTTTTAAAGATGTAACTATATAATTATCCTAGAAACTTAGAATATAAAAATATATAGCAAAGTCAAACGTGAAAAATGTATCTAGTAATAACAATAAACCTGTTAAATTATACCTAACTCAACACAGTGACAAATTATCTAGGTTACTTCTTAAATTTTTATATTCTAAGAGAGGATACATTATGATATTGCAACTACATACCAAAATAAATCACAGTCATCATTTACGATAAGGTACAAAAAGCTGATTTAGGTACAGGACAATTTTACACTAGCTACTTAACTATTCTATATAAAAGTATGCTAAACTTACATACGGGTTGATATTTCATACAATTCAATTATAATAAACTTGGAACTGAGAATTTAAAGTATTCAAAACATCGTTTTTATTGGTATTCTAATGATAATTTTATATGAAAAAATAAATAAAGTCATAATTGAATAACTTGAACAAATAAAAAAAGAATGTTTCAAATGCTTTATTCTATTCTTTTGTCAATTAAGGATTCTTTCGCGCTAGTGTGAGTATTCAATACTAGTATTTGCGCTATTAATTATCTGAAAGCGGCTTAAGGGAAAAATAGCTATTTTATTTGATTAATTTATAATTTTCGCAACTTTACAAAGCTGTAGTTAATGAGTGGCGGTTTAACCTATCTTGTCTAATATTATCTAGTTTTTTATTTACACTTGATGTGTGTTAGTTAAGTTTCAATGCTATTTTAAAGGTGCAAAGTAAGTGTCGCTTGGGTATATAGCATATACACATATACTACGGAATCGATGTTTAATTTTTCAAAATTTAATACTGCGCCAAAATGAGCAAAATTAAAAAAAAAATAACTGTTTTCTGTGAAGCCGAAGTCACTACGATGAATTTAGATAATTATTTAGCTTATAAAACTTTCCGAATAGATAATTTATTATAAAGACAATAAAATAACTACAATCTAAATTTAATTTAAAATAACATGCTAACAATATAAAGAGACATTTATCATACATGGATTTTAAAATATTTATAAAAAGTTCACACGAAGTGAACAATGAACGTAGATAATTATAACAATATAATTTTGAAGCAAAATAATTTCAACAGCAACTATGTTTTTTGTCGGCGACGACGAATTTTAGTCTTAAAATATAATTTGAAATAATCATATTGTAATAATGTTAAAGTTTTAACGTAATGTAACCAACCGTAATAAAATGATACGTACTATGCAATTAAAATACATGTATTTATATATGTATAGTTATAGTAAAAAAACAATATTTATGTAAATGATGAAAAAGACATGTTTTGAAACTGAATATAACATCTTGAGTCCAACTTTAATCTATTTCATCATGTTTATCAATCTTGTTAAACATAATGAATTTTCTTCTTTCACAATTGCTTTGGCAAGAGTTTCCTCATACTTGTAATATCTATGAGTAGTTTTATGCAGTTGTGTGCGCGATGCTAGATGTGAAATAACTGTACGATGTGTATATGTGTGTGTGTATGTGTGTTAAATACTGTGTGTGTGTTATTAAAAGTGTGTATGTGTTATACATACACATTATTATGAGTGTGTGAAAAGTGGACATGAAAAAAACTTTAAGATATTGATATACATTTTTACACACTGTCTTAAAGGACAAATTTATATAGCTGTCACATTTTTAAATAGCGCTCACATTCATTTAAATAGCAAATTTTTTCACTCATTTAATAACTCAATTTAGGGTCTTATAAATTCATCTAACAAACCCAACAGCACCGCGTACAAAAACCAATGACCTAACCTATTTATACAGACATTTTATTATCTACAGTATTCTAGCATCCATTACTGGTACTGGCTTGGCGCGCTGGAAGAAACCTTCTCTAGTTTTTCAAAGTGCTTCCTCGCGTTCCTAATGTTGATGAGGGTGGCCTCCGATGGAATCTTGGGGTCGGACATTTCCACCATCACGTACGTGTTGCTCGTGAAGCCGTCTATGAACGCCGCGAAAACGCTGTTACGCACCTGAAATTCAAGATAGTAAGTAAGTTTAAAGCTAATCGTAATAATATGGTTCTTAGTGTTTTTTATAATATCAATAAACCCAATTATAATCTCAATAAAATCAATAATATCAATAAACGAAAAATCTAAAAAATGAATTATGTTGGCCGTAATTGTTGTAGTAATTAATTTTAATTGGATTTTGGATAGCGAATCTTTATATAATTTTACAATAAAGGCGCTACATACAATATGTTTTTTTTATTACTTTAAACCGTAAATTTAAAAAGTGACAGGAACTCAGATAAAGTTTGTCATTGGATCACTGATATTTTTTTTTGACTAAAATCATTTTATTCCAAGCCATTTTAATAACAATCCAGGGTTTTTTCTTATACTCTTTACCCACCTCCATGCTCTGGAACTGCGCTGCGAGCTTCGAGCAGGAAAGCTTGAACTGCTTCACGATGTTGGAGACCTTCTCGAAACGGTGCGTGTCGTGGTGCGGCCGTCGCTGGCAGTGGGACACCACCAGGAACGTGGCTCGTTCGAACAGCAACACCTGGGTGGACACCAGTATTTAGATAAAGCATGATTTCTGGAATGTTATTTTTTTATTACATTGAAGTAGCTAACGAGCATGTAGTCCTCCTGACGGTGACCACCGCCGTGACCACTGCCGACATTTGTAATAAACTCCCAATAAGTCCCATATGAGTTTGGTCACAGGTGAGTTGTTACCCCTGAGGCCTAAGTTGGAATGCCTCAGATAAGTATGTGTTGCAACTTTTGTTTAATTTGTTTAGTTTCGTAGGAATAGAAATCGCAATTTTTCCCCATTTAGTAGATATAAACGGATGGCAGTAAGTATAAACAATAACAACTTTTAAACTGTTCATGTAAAATTTTACTCGTATGATTTTAAACTAATATTATCAATGAAAAGAGGCATTTTACCAATATGAAATGAAATTTTCATACCTCATCTGCATCCACTATAGCTGCAAACTGTTTGAGTGATGATTCCAATGCCTTAACATTAGGTATTAATTTGTAAACTATGCTTGACCATGCCCTGGAATGTATAAGAAAAGGTGCTAAGAAAATACAATTATACACAATAATTAAAACTACTACCAGCCAGTGGTTTTCAAAGTCACTACCAGTCTGGTTCAAACGCTTTCCACTAAGGAGGCAGTTATGGGTTTCAACATTTTAGTAAAAACGAAAACACACTAACAAAATTAATTTCGAAAAGATAATATTTTTTACTAATGTTTGGAGGTATTAAATTATGTGTTTAACCAATACCTTATTAGGTATAAAAATAAATAGATTTTTTTTTTATACTAATGAAGTAGCAAACGAGCATGCAGTCCACCTGATGGTAAGTGGTCACTGCCGCCCATGGACATCTGTAAGTAACT
>DWLI01003200.1:0-12097 GCA_018249915.1 Cecropterus dorantes dorantes
AATCACTGTATTCACAAGCATCCAACAGAACCAGAAACATATTTAAAGAAAGTTAAGTTCTACCAGGTTCAAATCTAAAGGTATCGGCTCACTTATTTCGGCCTTACTTTAGCTATTAAGCTTCAAGTCAGCTTTTAAGGTCCTCTGCAGCTGAACATAGGTTTTCCTTAACGAAAAGTTTAGCCAATAGTCACTGCACCTAACATGTCTGTTGGCGACCGCAGTGAGTGTTAATGTTACACAGGGAGAAACTGCTATCATTTTTTCTGGATTTTGTACGTAAGTTGCCTTATATGACGTCTATGGCTTAATAGAGATCGATAAAATACGAGATGAATGATCGGTCTTAAAAAAAAATACGCTTTCTACACTCATAGTCCCGCACTAGGATTTTCTCCTGTGTCGCGGGTACCATGGACGCACAAAGACGAATAAACAAACACCCAGACCTAGAACAGAAATCTAAATTCATCATTCTGATGTCTGTCTGGCCGGGAATCGAACCCGCGACCCACTGTGCGTCAGACCGGCATGGTGACCGCTTCGCCACGCCGTTAAATCGTCATTACTTACAAAAAATATTTTTTCACATCTGACAGAGACTTTGGATGGTTTAATATAAACATGAGTTTTTTATATAATTGTCAACGTTACCTACACGTGCCTGAAAAAAACAGGCGAACAGACTGACAGACAGACAACAAAGAGATCCTTTATACGTCCCTTTTTCTTTTACAAGTAGGGACTCTTAAAAACCGAAAAAAAATATAAAATTAACTGTAGTCTCTGTCGTGTAACTGCTCTACATTTGTTACCCGGACGTTTTGATAGAGATACGTTGAATATGGATAAGATGGAGTGATAGCACTGCGTAAAAACTAACCCAGGACTTAAATGACATTCAACCTCTTCCAAAACCTTGCAAAAACGCTAACGATAAGTATCATTTATATAAGGATGAATGATGATACTCGTAAATTCATTGAATTAAAAGTTAATTAGCTTATTGAAATACTGTTATATAGATGTAAAGAATCCAGGGTTTTGTACCTAAAGGATAAAAACAGAACCTTATTTTTTATAGCATTTAACTAGCAAACGAGCACGCACCTGATCGTAAGTGGCTACTGCCGCCCATGGACATCTGTAATAAACCCTAGGTAAGATCAAATTTTCACCCAAGGTTAGCCACAGATGCGTTGCTACGCCTGAGAACTAAGATAGAATGCCTCGGAAAAGTATGTCTCCCTTACCACACCCTTCAAACCAAAACACAGTAGTACTCACTGCTGTTATAAGGCAGGAATAGGTGTGGCGGTGATGCTTCCGGAGTCGAACCACAAAGATTTCTACCACCTTAGTATTTTCAATTACCTAGATTCCGCTGTCTGTCTGTCCGTCTGTCTCTCACCAAGCTCTATTTTATGAACCGTGATAGCTAGTGAATTGAAATTTTTACAGGTGATTTATTTATATTGCCACTATAATAAAATACACTAAAAATATAACAAATAAAATATTTAAGCACCCTGAAATATAACCATACAACAAACGTGATTATTTGCGTATTTTATAAGTAATGGTACGGAACCTTTAGTGCGCGAATCCGGTTCTGACTTGGCTGACTTTTTGTTACTATTAAAGGCCTGCTCAATCTTTTTACAACTGAAGTACCAATTGAGCTTGCAGTATATTTAATTGTAAGTTGTCTCTTCCGCTAATTAGAAATATTCAATAGACGTTTCTAACCAACTAAGGACGTACGCTAAAAAATAAGTGGATGCGCCTATGTTTGTATTGAAAAATGCAGCCAGAACCCTCTAAGCGCATCGCCACTGTCAAGTACTACCGGAAAGCAATTCCTCTTAGTCCTCGGTAATAGCAACGCAAATGTTAGTCTTTAAAATGGGAAATATATGTCTTAAACCGTATTCTCAAGTGAGATATTAATATATAAATTGGCATGTAAGAACTTAGGGTACTCTAAATAGGCACACCAAATAGGCACTCTAAATAGACACTCTAAATTGACACTCTATAACTGTATATTGTGACTACATAGATGTGTCGGATCATAAAATAATAGATCTGCGGATACGAATACGAATACAGATAATTGATGTCTAGATCCGCGGATACGGATCTCAACTTTTTTTACAAATTGACTTGCTTTATGCGCGTATCTTTGAAGCGATATTTGCTTTATAACATGTTTCTGCCCGCGTCCTTAGTACGACTTTATTTATTTATTTATTTGACGTGCCAACAGCATAACATACAGACATTTTATAAATAACCTTATGTAATAAAGTAAAGTACACTAGTTACAATGTACAGTTATAGAGTGTACTTTTAGAGCGTTTATTTAGAGTGGCTTTTTAGTGTGCCTATTTAGAGTACCTTAAGTTCTTACATGCCAACTTATATACTAATATCCCACTTTAGAATATTATCTAACATATCCACTTACCTTTCAATATTATAGTTATACTTATGGAAGCCCCTAAAAACCAGAGGCGGAAGGCCAGAACTCCGGCATTAGCTGGGTCCGCAACCGTCCCTCCCTCCAGCGAAGGCGGAAGGTCGAGGAACCCGGCAACGGGAACCAAAGCCATCTCCTCTTCCGGCCTAGACTTCTTGTCCCGGCTTGAGCTTTAGGCTCGCCATAAAACCCGATGAAGGGCCAACAGCACTACACTTTGCCAAAAAAACCTTAAATATGAGGCGACCATCTAAGTCCTCGAGTGTAGTAACGCATATGTGATCAATTACAGTACATTCTACGTACGTTAATACTCAAGTTTTCACTTCTTCCGGCACTCCTGGAGTGCAATCCGTTTTTTCATTATAAAGTTTCACTTTTGCTGTGTGAATTGCACACACACATTTTTCTTATGTGGGCTTGATTACAAATGTTCACGAGCGGTTAAGCCAATCCAGGCCATCAAGGTATGCATGCATTTTATCCGATTGAAGTAACAAATGAGCATGCAGTCCACCTGAAGTGGTTACTGCCGGTTACTGCCGGCATGGAGATGTCCATGCCGGCAGTAATCGGCATAATAAATACAGTACAACACGCTTAATATTAAAACAATTTCTCGCATAATACGTTACTTTGCCCCACTCTCTGCAACTTGAGACATATTTTCATACATTTCTTAACGCTTAATACGATTTGTTATCCCGTTTAATACGCCTCACTACATGTAGCTATTATTTCTTGAGGCAGCACGTAACGGTCACCGATCGAGCACGCAAACAGTTCGCAGTTCGAGCAATTGAGCCTGAAACCACTCAAAATTATTTCGAGAATGCGGGTTACAGAATTAATGGAGTTGACGTCGTGTTGAAGAAGAAGAAACCGTGATACTGTAGGGTTTGGCTGGATATTCTTCCATTAAAGACAGTGTGGCACTATGTAGCTTCTTTGAATCAAAGTGAAGCCACACTACAGAAGTTAAATTGTGATTGCTAATGCATCAAACTCTTTCTGTCAAACCAAAATATGTGATTCCTTTAAATAATGTAATTATAACTACACTCCATATACGAAATTAGAACCTCCATTATGTGAATTAAAAATGAGAACCTTCCATTTCTCGCATAATGCGTTTTCTCTATTCAGATGTGTTATTGGTCAGGTCCCTGTGAATCGTCTTAAAGGGGTTTTACTACATATTGATCTTACTCTATGTCACATATTTACCTCTTCTTGTCAGTGTCAGACTTGTCGACGGGCGACTGAGCACGGCTGCTCCTGGAGCTGGTTGGTTTCTCTGCATCAGATGCTCTGCACTCCTTGCACAGCCACAGGCCAAATGGAATGTCATTCTCATCTAAGGGTGGATCACTGAAAAAGAAAATTTGACATATTTGATAATGGACAAACATTATCAAATAAGGTTTTTATCATTTAAAAAATAAAGCGAATAAGGTATTGGTACTTTCTTTATTATTTTGGATATTACCGTCATAAAGTTAGGATAAAATCCACAAAAATATATTGAACTGTGCATAGTACATGTTTATATTATATGCACAGTGGTGGCGCAAGGCCTTGTGTGCAAAGAGCCAACTGCCTCAAAGCCAAAAAAGTATAGAAAATCCATAAGTACACACTACAAGCTTTTCCTATAATAAATGCATCAGAATTGAATCTGAACTGATACATTTTCCACTCTTTGCGATATATTTGAATATTAAATCATCCATTTGTTCAGTTACTTGTTATTAATTGGGATAGCAGTAATCTAATTCAATGATAGCCTTAACATATCCAAAAATGAAAGGGTTTAAATGTATGTTAATTGAAGAATTTAACATACATTTAAAAATTAGATAAAAAAGCAAGGCAAGTATAAACATTACTACTCACTAGCAGCCAAGATGAAAGCTGGCCGGGCATCGGTCACAGCAGATAAGGGCTCCACCCTCACCGCACGCATCGCAGCAATCACGGTTATGGCCTTTGCCAGGCCTCTTATAGTATGGGTGCTGTGGTCTCTTTGGCTTGCTACTGCTTGTGTCTTCGTCCGGGGGCTTTAATAGTGCTCGAATATACTGAAAAATAGTAGAATCACATATAGAACCATCTTATAACTGTTTCTAGCAGTCATTTTACAACCTTTGTACTGTTTGATTTCTAATTATCTTTATTTTGCCACTATAATGAGCACATACATGTATAAATAGGACAATTAGGAATATTTAACAAAGTACAGGTTAAAGAAGTGCAAAAGATTCTATGATAATAATCATTAATCTATACTCCTATATCTATACTAATAATATAAAGCAGCAGTTTGTTTGGTTGAACAGGCTAATCTCAGGAATTACCGGCTCGAATTAAAAAAATCTTTTTGTATTAAATAGTCCACATATAAAGGAAGGCTATATAAAATCACACAATGTTTGTTTTTATTTTCTTATTTAGTGGCGGTGAAACTGTGTAGTACACCTAGTGTTTACATAAATAAAGTCCTAGTGTGATTGCCCACCTACACCCTAATTGCGATAAATCTGCCCTTAAGATAAAACATTTTGTTAAAAACAAAAACCATTCGATTTTATCAGAAACTCAATAGATACCTGTAAGTCGACGTTACAATAACAACTTACCGGCATTAACCCGCCAGACGTGTCGAGGTCGTAACTGACGGACATTTTTATTAGATTCCTTTTACGTATCGTCAAAAAACCGCAGCCGCTTCTGCGTACTCTCTACGTAAGTCAAAATTAAAAAGTTAGAACAATTCCAAATATTTAAATAAAAATAACATTTCAAAATTTTCAAAGTTATAAACAATATAACAAAATTAAACTTATTCCTACAAATGGTATACCTTTTTTAATTTAGTTTCCTAATTGAATACACACACAAATACACGATAAATTCAATGACAAAAATAGGAATTAAAAGATATAAATAAATAAATATGACAATAAATCACTACAACACAATAGTTTTAAGATGGCCGTATTTATGCCATTTATGACAAGGGAGGGGCAAGAGGGGTCAGCCGGCTAACTGTCAGAAGCAGGGCAATATAGGCAAAGGAAAGAATTGCGTCTATCAGTATCAGGTTTTTCTCTACAGATTATAATAGCTTTTTATTCTCTTACTTAACACATTGGAAATATTAAGGAAAAATAATTAAATCAAGCTCGAAAAGATAGGCTAGTTGACCCTTTTTATAGTAGGTCCTATATTGCGTATAATTCTATGGTTAGTACTCGACCAAGCTAACTAGACGAACGGAAGGAATGCGGTTTTCGTTCCCGGTCCCGCCTCATGCCCCGTTCTCGTCCTAGTACCGTTCGCACCTAAACTCCCTAATCTGTTTTGGTTTTAGATAAAATAAATAACCAAATAATCATTTTCTGTACTCATTAGCTTTTGTTACAATTGTAACCAAAATAAGTAAAAAAAGCGTTGTTTAGGTATTAATATATATTAAATACTTACACAACGCTTAATACATGTAAAAAATATTTAGACAGAAATTTATTAAAATTTACATTTCATTGAAATCAACATTTGTCAAAAAATCATTATTGCTATTTTTTTGTCAGCAGTACTCGCGAGCTTGCGAGTGACGTCACGTTTGACAGTCGTCTAGTTAGCTTGGTCGACTTGTACCTCATAAACAATGGTATATTTTGAGACTTAGAAGATTATACATTTTTTTCTTGAACTAATGCAAACTCTCTGTCATGATTTTAAATTATCTGTCCACAAATGCACCGTTCATGGAGCTTGTTATAAACATCTTTTTATCAAAATATAGTAATTAATTACTATTAATTAATCTTAAAATTAATGCAAATTATTTTTTTTTTTCAAAATTTACTGATAACCGATTTATTATTGTGGCAAATATCGATAGATTTGTGCTTTCTCTTTTATAAATAAAAAGCCCACGCTTAATTTTTATCAACATAGGCAAGTTTCGTAAAATCACGACTCTGACGTTTAGTTTGCTTTTATTATATGTCATCGCATTACAAAATTAATTTCTTTAGACATCCTCCACCTTTAAAAAGAATATTGATATACGTAAAGACAATCAATTAATCGTCAATCTCTGTAAAACATAGAATATCTGAATTATCATGTTATAGCATCATACGTACTCAAAATATGTCTTTGTTTAGCAATAAACACAACTTTCTAAGTTGCCGCAGTTAACAAGAACTTTAGCTATTCCGTTATTTTATTTTAAGTATTTTCCCCCTCTGTCAGTATTTATAATTTTTGATATATTGTATTATTACTAAATTACTAAATAATAAAATAATACCGACTTTTTCCTTTAGTATAGTCACTTTTAGAATTTACACTGCATTTTTTTTTGTTATATAAAAGTAACAAAAAGCATTTATTGAAATACCTCGGATAAATATGTCTTTACCTTTATTATTACCACACTCAGCACTACTATTTTTAATAATAGATGTGAGGTGACAGTAAATAGGTGTGACGATGCCTTTTGAGCAGAACTACAAAAAGTTATACAAACTTTAGCTTAATAACGAAATAAACATTCAAGTATTTTTTTATTAGTCAACTAGCTTTTACGATAACATGTAATGACGACATAATTAAAGTATTATTACAATGATGATTAAATGAAATAGATGCCGTTAGTAGTAGGCTTTTTATTTTGCTTAAATATTTTCTCATTGTCGGATCCAAATTTTTTGCATTGGTGGGAGCTTAGATCCTCTTATTTTAAAAGCTTTTACTTAAGTTACAAAGATTGTTTCGTTTGTAAGTAGATATGTAAGTACGTTTAGGTATAGTTGAGGTACGTTTAGGTTAGGTGCCGCCATAAAATAAAATTAATATTATATATTTTTGTATCTAATTAAAGTGCTTAACATGTATATTACAATACACCATGGAAAAAAAATCAAATCAAATAGGGTTGCCAGAATAAAATGAAAGATTACATATTTTTCGTACAACCCATCCATTATGGGTATCAAAAAAATGGATCAACGGGAATAAAAAACAAATCCAAGATGGCTGTCGTTAAAAATAGATTACTTATTTTTATAAAACCCATCCAATATGGGTATCATATGGAAGGGACAACTCAAAATGAGAAAATAAATATATATAAAAATGTTTTTAAAAGTAAGCTTTTATTTCAATGCACTTAAAAGAAAAAAATAAACATTTTAGGAGTCTAACCCATCATTTTGATTCATTATACAATTTTATATTATATAAAAGCTTATCGCGAGATTTTCCAGATTAGATTGATTAAGATTACAGACTTATTCTGTCGACAAGCCTTTATATGATATAAAATAAAATATATAGCTCATCGAAATTATGATTATGAGTTCTAAAATGTTTATTTTTTTCTTTTCAGTACATTGAAAGAAATGCATGCCCTTAAAATATTTTTTTATATTAATTTATTTAAGTTTAGCCGGCCTATTGAAAGTTGTAAGTAATTATCTACCTATAAAATTAGTGGGTATTGAAAGCTTATACCCTTATTTCCCTACTGGATCCACAAGCATACCTAATAATTTAATTTATTGTTATATTAATATAAAATCTTAGTCTGTCTTTGCCTTTTTGTATGGGTTTAAATGGATTATGGGATAAAAAGACAAAAAATAATTGTTTTTTTCAGAATTTGTAATTTTATTTATTTGTACTTGAATATTACGAAACTGCAAGGAATTCTGTAAATCAATTAATATAAGTTTTAAATAAATAAATCATAGTCGCGCAGGAAATACATTGTGTTTTATGCTGGCAATAATGCTTGAACGGAAGCTGCCATTTCTATGACGTCATGGGCGGAGTTTAGTTGAAGATCGAATTCGGATTCGGTTGGCGGGCGCGGCCATCTTGGTGAATTAGTGACCTGGCGATTCGGTTTTAGTTAGTGAAAAATCATTTGTCATCCACAATGTCGGAAAGGGAAGATAATGTGTATAAAGCGAAGCTAGCCGAACAGGCGGAGCGCTATGATGGTGAGTACATATTTTTACTGTATCTTTAGTATTAGGGACATAAAATTCCTCCGTATTTTCGCCGACAGTTGAAAGACGATTTGGTGATAGTCTAAAAATTTTCAACCCGAAATCACATAGTATACCTCTATTCTGACCTTTCTTAAGGAGAAAAATTGTACAATACATTCATTTTGAGCGAATTATTAGCCCAACTGTAAGAAATCAATGGCATTCGTTAGGCTTGGTCAGCGATCGATGCGTCATCCGCCGGTGGGATGCCCTTTACCTTTTTACAGTGACAAAAACGAGGATCGAGCTTAATACCTCATTCAATATCTCTCTTAAGCTACGGAGACTAATATTTAATACCTTGAAAAGCCAGCTTTAGTGCTAAAACATGAAAAATGACAGAATCTTTCTGAAAAAATGTGTCCTTTTTTCCTGTAACTGGCAAGTAGTCTGTTCAATCGATGTCATTGAGCTCAGTCATGCATAGCGTACCTTGGATAGTTCAGTCAGTAGGTGTCGGAATGTTCTAGATATTTAGGATAACTGGGTTTTAGAGATCGGCTAACGGCGGCCGTTTCACCTATTGTTCACTATCTCGAGCGGGCTGCGAATCTGTCTGGATTAATCGCGCATCTTCTGAATCGAGATAAAGCATCTATTGTAAAGGTTATCTGGACTTTCACACACTCGGTACAGTCATTAGCATTGTCACCGAGTATCTACGCCCGGTTTTGTCGCTGCATTGACTGGATCAATAATTTCTATGTGAAACCTACTGAATTAGCTTGACTTCACGTTTTTATTTCTGGTGAATACCCAGTTAATATAATCCCATTGAAAAGACTATCAATGGCCAGGTAAGATTGGAAAGCCAAATAAAATGTGCCCCTAATTCCAATTTCTGGTATGTTCTCCATTAAGCTGCAGACAAGTATTTAATTTATGTATCAACTAACACTTTCTCAGTGCTTTCACTTTGTTAGTCATGCACTTACTCTGATTCATGCAGACATAAAAAGCCACTGCTAAATATTAGGAGGTCATGATTGCAATTTATTATTTATGAGCTGAATATGAAATTGGTCTCTATATAATTATTTGGAGGTTTCATATCTGACTGGACTTTTTAAAATATCCACATGCATTAAAAAAATCTGTTAAAATGATTACTTACTACACTTCATAGTATTACAGGTGACACATTCCTAAGTTTATTGATTAATATATGACAAGTTTGATGGCCTTCATGAGTTCAGATAGAACTCAGAAATTATCCATTAACTATCATGGAGAGTTTAGATCATATTAATTTCAATTTTAATTACTTAAAAATTAAACTTTACTAGATGGACAAAAATATCAAAAATTATAAAAACAAATGATTAAAAAAAATTAACATTTTCATTTCTACTTTGACACTAACTGAATCCCACATAATTTACAAACTGATGAGAAGGAGCACAATATATTGCACAGGAGGCACAAAAGGTGCCTTTTAATGGGGCCAAATGGGGATGAAAGTTGCATAATGCTCTGCACAAGCAAAATGTAACACAGGAAACATTACCATGTGGATAAAGATAATTTGCATTTGTAACTTCCATCAATAAGCCAAAAAATATCTATTTTACATTTTTAAAATTGCTCTGTTAAGTAATATTTTATAGAGTGCAGGGGTTCTAGGAAATTAACAAAAATGTTCATAATACTAACAGATTTGAATACACCTGTATAAAACCGGTTGGCGTAGAACATTACATTATGGGTAGCATAAACCTGCAAAATCATTGTTACATATTCCTACCAGCACATTTGGAGTTAGGTTTTGGAATATTCAACATGGAAAAAACATTATCTAACCAAGACTTTAGAAGTGTTGCAACTCCTGTTTCTGCAATATGCCTAGTTCTGGTATAAAGGGCGTGGTAATGAAGGCATTCCAATTTAGTCTTCCAGTAGTAATGCACCTTTGGCCAGTCCCAAGTAAGACTGATCATTCTAGGGTTGATTAGAGAGGTCCATATATGGCAACTTACCATTAAAGATATAGGTTTGAGTAAAATAGTATTTAGTTATAAGGTTTAGTTCTTGGGTATATGGTGTTGGTTTAAAATTGCCATAACCCCTTTATATCCCTGTCATACATAAATAAGACAGTTTTACACAAATGCCCGCCCACCATTTGTAATTTAGAAGCGGGCCAAGAAAATGAAAGAGATACAGTTATGTAATTGTTATAAAAAATTGAATGAAATGAAATGAATTTTATGTTTTCCCTGCCTGCTCTCAGAGGATTACAATTCTTTGGTGGATTACAATGGGCAACAGCATTAGTTAGATTTGCCGTATAAGGCATTATATGGGTGTCGCTCACCCTTGTAGTTCTTAACATACACATATCATGTCTCTAAAACCATTGACATGTTCACATAACCAAAGTCTTTTGAATTTTAGCTCCTAATCTACATCTTGCACTTGTATCTCTAATTAGTAAAGACAAGGGACTAAATGAAGAAAAACATTAGATAAAGACAAAATTAAAAAATATAAGCTGAGAAACTATTAAATTTCAAAGATTGAGTCAATCTCATTACTAAACAACATGTGCTTCACATCTCATTCACATGGTGCCTTGAACATTAAGTTCAAATGATTTTAATTCATGAACTGTTTTATTAAATAAGGTCAACCACATGAGCAGGAATAGTAATAGTAGTCAATTATAAAGCTCTTGGAAATTTTACACCAAATGACATGTCTAAGCTAAGCTTCTTATACCTGATGAAACAAAAATTCTTAGACATTTTTGCAGTATTGCCTATTTGTGATATATGATCATTGTATGAAACAAAATGGTATCTTAGGAAAATCCACCAAACACCCTACAATAGTATATCAAACACATGTCTCCAAGTTCAATCCCCAGACATGGAGTTAAGATTTTAGGTACTAATTTGTATGGTTATGCGAAAAGCTGCATATTCTAAAAGTTTCCACTGAACATTAGGGTGGAGTTGCAATTCCTTCAGAGATGTGAGATGTGGCTAAGTTATGGAAGAGTGTTGAATCCATCCCAAGAGGAAAGCTTGGTTTGCCTAACTTAGCTCTTTTGGAAATGATGTTATCAAAGCTATGTTTTTAATTTGAGGAATGCAAGCCGTGGTTTGGCAGCTAAAGATTTGAACTAAGGATCATGATCGGTGCAACCTCACACAGCTTCAGTATCTTGCATATCTCTATAGAAGAGCACCACTAGACCAAAAGCACCACTGCCACATCTATTTCTGCCTCATTACAGCTGTATTAAGTGCTTGCTGTGTTCTGGTCTAAAGGGTGTGGTAATGGAGACATACTTATCGGAGGCATTCCAACCTAGTCCTCAGGAACAGTAACAAATCAGTGGCCAATCTCTGGTAAGAGTGATTAATATCAGATAAGTCCGGGGTTGATCTCAGATGTCCAGCAGGAGCTACTTAACACCAGATGGACAGATGGATGCATGCTCATTTCTTACTTTTTTTTTTTTTTTTTATATAATATTGAAGTAGCAAACGAGCATGCAATCCACCAGATGGTAAGTGGTCACTTCCGTCCATGGACATCTGTA
>DWLI01003201.1:0-12092 GCA_018249915.1 Cecropterus dorantes dorantes
CAAACTTTAAATGGCTCTCCTGTAAAGTTGCAAAAATGTCGCTTAAACCAAATAGCCTTTCACCCCTCGATATGATTGCATTGTGAACATAAAGGCGAAAGAGAAAATTCTCTGATATTAACTTTAGCAGGGGACTACTACCTATTTGGGATTTCCCTGTAAAGCCGTTCTCAATGGATGGTGGGGTAATAAGCTCAGCGATGGGCTATTATGGTGTTGCGAGAGATTCGTATTGCCGGCAGCCAAAGGTATCAGTGCAACTTTTATGTTACGGTAGATTGGAGTGCAAGCTGGTCGCAATTGAAATCGTTTAGAAATAGCCTGGTCGTCTGCGAATTATACAACAATCGTTCGCCGCGCTGTCCCTCTCCATAAGGGTTGCCATAGGGTACTATATACATTTTAGTAATTACGTATTTTATGGTAAGGAAGGTATTTTACTTTTATTTCTTATTCAGGTGTCCCGACTTCAGTGGCTGTTCTAGCTCCAGAAATTGATAAAGGCAGAAAAAAATTGTCGAAAAAACTAAAGCATGTTTTAGATATAAAAGTTGTCTAATTCTGTAATGTATATTATAGTGAGTTTGTGAAAAAATATTTATATCCTCCTTGGATTTTGTAAAAGTACTATATTTATGGTATTGGAATAAAGAATCCATTAAATAAAAGGTAGCAACCCTACTGCTGATATGTCCAGCGATTTTCAACAAGCTCCAGTATTAAAGGTTTGTTTGAAAAAATAAATTTTAAACCTCTTGTTTAGAAAGTATTCATTGAAATCCGTTTCAGCTGAAAATTGTTTTCAACCTCCAACATGCGAATGGCACTATAAAATGAAAATACAAATTGTTTTGTATCGTGGTGCTAAATAAAAATAATATGGATTTATTTACCAAAATCTATTTATTTTTATTGGGTTGATATTATCGTACTTTACTTTTATTGTAAACTACGATAACAATACGACTAGTGTCCTTCGAGTTTACAAAACAATCATTGATTACGTTTACGTCCGTCATTCCAAAGTTGTACATGTATGATTCACGAAAACGTACAAGAGTAAAATATGTAAGCTTATTCATCAAAAAATTGTATCTTAAAGTATTATAAGCGATGTATCTTTCAAAGTATGCAAAATGTACATACATGCTTACTTTATTATATTATTATTATACTTTACACACATATATACAGTAACATTTTAAATAGAAGTAGTTAGAAATTATTTAATGTAAATCAATATATATAAAATTCTTCCGTTACTGACAGACAAAACACGACCGAAACTATAAAGCGTAGAAAGTTGAAATTGAGTATGAATATTTTTTAGCGAGTGTAGAGGGGCACTAAGAGAGGATTTTAAGAAATACCTCTTGGAAGGGGGTGAAAAGGGTGAAAAACTTTTATATGAAAGTTCTACACCATTGAAGTTAGTGACTTGATATATTTGGATTTTAATAGGTTATACGAGTATAATATCACGCTCTGTTTAATTTTTTCTTATTTTTTTCTTATGTAGTAGCGGGTAAAGCCGCGAGGCACCTCTTGTACTAAATAAAATATATTAATTACACGATATGACCCCGATATCACATTTTTCCTTTGCAAGTTTTTTTTATCAGACTGATGTAGCAAACGAGCAACAAGCATGCAGTCCACTGGATGGTAAATAGTTCCTACCGCCCATGGACATTTATAAGCATCTTCATATAGAACAAGGGTTCCAACAGAAGTCGATGACTTCTCCTGAGGACTAAGATGGTCGCCTCATGTATAATGAGCCGGCAAGCACACGCTTCCACCAAAACGCAAAAAAATAAAAGATCTAAACAACACGTACTTATTAAAATGCACACACTTATATAAATATATTCTTACATACATACTTTTTTCATTTAAGACTTATCCTAAAATGTCTCCAATATAAACACGTATCGAACAACGCAGCTGGGGTTACGGGTCTTAGAACGCCGGTAGATTTAAATCAACAAATCCTTTTTCTCTATCTCTTTTCCTTTTCTTAACACGACTAGTCTAATGGTGTTATTACAAGGTGCAAGCGTGTTGCGATTGCTTTCCACTCTACTTAGCTCTATCCAGTCTATTTGAGTATCTCTAGCCGTTATTGTTAGTGACGTTTATATCTCTTCGTTTTATCTATTAAGTTTATCTTATTGTTTTATCGCCTACTTGAACTTCTTTGAAAAAAAAGGGAAATTGTTTCGTAAATATCCGGAGTAACAATTAATCTTTGATAAATATGTTATTGCCCACAGTTTTTTTTTATTTAATTTTATATCTAAAATAGAAACATATTGTTTAATAAATCTTTTATTTATTTTGAAATGTTTGTAAGTATGTGAGTATATTTAGGTCAAATCTTGTTAGCTGAATTTAACTCACTTCTCAGTGTCCGGTCGCGCTGATATTTAGAATTCACCTATAGTTCTGATGGCAATGCAATATAATAATATAAACTTGTCGCAAGAAGCATGTAGAAATCACAGATCTAGATCTGAATAAATCTAATCTGGAAAATCTAAAACAAGCTTTTGTATGATGTACTAAAACAAGCTTTTTTATGATGTAATTGTACAGTGCAAGAAAATGATGGGTTTGATATTATCTACAAAGTTTATGTTTTTTAATATTCTTAAAAACGAGCTTTAATTTCAATGCACTGAATGAAATAAAGGCTTGTTTTAAAAATATGTTTAATATTAATTTATCACATTTTTAGTAGTGCGGTCATTTCTCCGTCTTTTATATCTTTTATTTTTTTGTTTGGTTTAACATACCAGATATTAAAGCTTCATTAACGACTTGTAAATGTGATGTATCAAATATAAACCAAAATACCATACAGGTTCAATGTTTAGGTACATGTCTTAACATCTCATTGTTAAATCTATTTGTTATTTTGTATGAATTATTCCTTTTTACATAACAATCACATGTAATTTTGTAGATAGATTAAGCTGGTTCGTTGCTACACTAAACATCGTTTACATAGTGAACAATCAATGCGGCTATGGGAACATTCAGTTTAATTCATATTTGGAGAGATTTTGAACGTTGAAAGGGAATGCAAACATTGGCAAATAGCTTCGATCAATCAGCTAAGCTAGAATTATGCGTGATATCCTAACGATTGTTATGCAAATTAAACTGAGCCTACTTTTTAAAGTATTCTAACTCTGTGATTGGACATCACTGCCGTAACTTTTTCTGCTTTATAATAGCAGGCTTGGGCGTTGGTGTATTCTTCTGATTCTAATTAAAGGGATTCATAAGGACGTAGCATTTACACAAGGTGTCCCGAATTAGCGTTAATACGTAGCAACATATTTGTAATATATTTTAGATAAAGTTACAACCCTATTTGGCGGTGACCTTCCAATATCAAGTAACAATCATACGCTACTTCAGTATTGTAAAAAGAAAACATATACTTTAAGTAAATGTAAGTACCAAGTAAATTAAACTCGCATGTACTTCAGCCATGTGGTGATGGTTTTGAGTTGCACCACTCCACTTCATCCTGTGGATGTCGTATGTGTGTGGGCTGTGTAGAGGCGATAAAAAGACAAAATTCAGGAGATGGGCAGCAGTTTTTTTTACAACATCGAAACCCATCGTTGATTAACAACACGCATGAAAGGCATAATGATAATTAGCAAAATTCTCCAGCGGATTTTAGCTGACGGATAGATTGGATGAAAAATGTAATGTAATGTCTTTTACCATATATTCACATAGGAAACTCGGCAGAGTTTCTCAAAAGTGCTAAGTTTAGGGGTTATTTTTTTATAATACATATGGAATCACAATTTATGTCAAATAGTGTGTTCTCTTTTTGACTCCACGTTAGGGATTTTTATAGTTTTAATATATAGATAGGTTTTTCATTAAATATAAATTACAACTCTGTTAAGTGTTCATTAAGTTTAATGACATGTTTAATGACAATACGTTTTAAAACAAGACGTATAATTTAGAATTTAGGTTTACTTAAAGCTAATAAATTCAACATAAATTAAACTTATGAACCCTCCCAATTTCAAAGGATTTATTAATTTTTTGACATTTAAAACGTCTATTTATATTAAAACAAGCTAACCGAGGTTGTTATAATGTCGCCAAATTTAATTGAATAGGGCTCGCTTAAATTTAATGGCACGGCGAGGTTTAAACCACAGCGTTAATCTCCCGGTTAAATCAATTGCCAAAAATCGTATTTCACTTGACGTTAAACTCGGAGCCTTATTGGAACGGGGTAAGTAATCGTTTCGCTCGGATTACAAGGAAAGAGAAGCATATCAAACTATATTATTTTCTCATTTAGCGCCGTCTACGAAACTGCACAAGTCTCGGTTTGGTTAGTATAGACAACGACTTTTAGCCTTCCCCGGAGGGTTTATTTTTCTAAAATTGTACAGGAAACGGAGTTTTTATTGAGAAATTTATAGAGCGCGTTTAAGAGCGTCACCGCGCGGGCCGCCGTTGTGAAGACGTCTCACTGTCCCTTTATTGCTTGCTCGAAATTAATGTCTCGACCTCACCGCTAGGATTTTCTGCTGTGTGGGAACGTTTATCGGATTTTATTACGTAAATATTTTACGAGGAAATGAACCGTGTAGGCAATAATATGGTAGTTATCAAGACGTCCTCCAATTAATTTATAGTCCTTCACTATCTTTGTAGCGTTAGATATGAGACGTTGTGATACTCTATAGCAGCGGTCGACACCTTTTTGGCAACGTGGGCCACATAGTAGCTATTAAAGTAATGGCATACAGCGTCCATATGTAGTCTTTTGTTTAATTTTTGGGGTTGACGGCGAAAACATAATTATCTAGAAAAATCAAAGACGAAATAAATTCGGTTAGAAATTATTGACAGCGAAAAAAATGTTTTTGATATGTGCGCGGGTTAAAGGGAAAAAGTCATAAGAAGACCCACGGGCCGTGAGGAGAGGGCCGTGGACCGAGATCTACCTTGTCAACTAATTAAGTTGACACACAAATTATATATATTAATATACCTGTTATTTTTTTAAACATAATAAGTTAATACATCCGTATTTTTGTATAGATTTTTATATAGATCAAATAATATTGCGGGAAGCTAGTAAGCGGTTCTATTTAATTTTCGTATTTAGTAGCAAAAAGCTTTGTAAAGTTAGCAAGAAGTTGCAAGTAACAAGTTTAAACGTATTAAATTTTGTATAATTTCACAGTGAACTGACCAGTTCTAATTAATTGCCAGTGGCAAATTGTTGACCGATCGAAACGTTTTGTTTGTCTTTACACTCTCGTAGTGTTTGGCGTGAACGAAATAAGTATCATTACTGGTTATAAACATTACTCGTTTGTTTATTAGGGCCAGTTTCAATGTGGAGTACGTGGCAGGCTGCCGGCGGTGTAATTTTCAGATTAGTTTGTTCAGTAGCGAGTCGGGCGCCACCGCAAATATGTGGCCAATAATAAAGCCGCCACACGACGCTTCAGCCCTGTTGTCAAATTCTTATGATAAACTCTGACAGCGTTGAATAATTTGCTTTAAACGTTTTAACACGCTTCTGCTTTACATTTTAGAAGCTATTTAAATATGTAATTAAACTAGCATGCATAGGTAGCAGTTTAGCGCTTCTATCCTGACTTGAAGGATATGGTAGAACATTATCTTATTATTTTTTCTATAATAATGTTCTTCTTTGAGACGTTTTCATTCATTTGCGAACAATATATTTAATTATGACAGTAACAATAGTATCTCTTAAACAACTAATGATAAAATATTGTAGCACTGTTAAAAATATATAATAGTGTACGAATACACAATACTACGCTACGTCCGATAAAGAACCAATATTTTCGTATCAAACTTTATTATTTATAAAAAAAAATTAAATGCTTTTTTTATCAAGTGCTTGGAAATAAATCAGTGCCACCAGATGTTTATTATCAGTTTCGCTGGCAATAAATAAAATCGTATTATATTCTTGAGCGGACGATCTCGCCGGTCTATAAATCATTTTTATTGTGCTGTCGAAGGGTCCCGGGTAATAGCGAAGTTCGACGGTAAATTGGGTCGACTTACACAATAAATAGAAAATTCTCCTCACTGTCAACGTATACTCTTCTAATCATGTGAATAAGGCGTACTAATTATATCCGTTACACATTATTCCGCCTTAATAAGACAAGACAACATTATATTCATTAGATACGAGATTATTTACATGTGTTATTAATGACGATTTTTGTACAAATCATTTGATTAACATGTAAAATGTTTTATTAGAAAGCAAATAGCATCATATATAAATATACTTAGATCTCAATAAAGATATTTTAGCCCATTTCAGTTAGATAACCTAGATTTCAGTTCAATATCCTGTTCTTATGTTTGTCAACATTTTTTTCTAAAAACTAGAATTGACGATCTTTGTGTCATTATAATAGATCCTTAGGCGAATACAAGTTTATGTATTTATCACAGTGAATGTGATTTCATTTATATAAGAATGTAAAACTTGCAACCACTTTAACTAGAACTGAGTTCTCAACTGAATGTATACATTGTAAAAAGTTTCTAAGCTGTGCTGGCTTATTTCTCGAGAGCAAACAGGAGAAAGTTATTTACGTAAATATTCATTCGTGAAACGCATTCAAGTTTTTTATTTTATTTGCGTATGCTGCATTTGAAGCAGCGTAATTACGTTTCAAAGATAATTAATTTTATATCGAAATGAGATTTCGGTAGTGAATTCATTGAAAGTGGAAATTAAATGAATCGTACACTGCAGTGGTGTTTTTATCTTAGCGGTTCAAATGTTTTATTTTATGTACCTATGTAAGTTTTTAGTAATATGTATACATATATGTTATTCTTCCATCATACATCATTTGGAACTATTAGCTTCGGTGGAACTAAAAAAACACAAAAAAAATGCCGACAAAAGTAAATACAAGTACTTTTAAATAATGCATGTACGTACATACACAACGTATGTACATACTTATATACCGTGGTGTCGATTTAATGGTTTTTTCCTGTCCGAAAATGCCCAACATACCTAAAAAAGTTTTCACTTCAAAATTTCTTATATAAATTTTAATCACATAATGGTAGGGAGTGTCTGCTAACCATGGATTTGAGAAGCGAAGAAACAAAGTGAATTACAGAGGTACTACTCAGAGGTCTGATATGGTCGCATCGTATTGAAGTCAGCTGGCATCTGCATCCTTCCGGAGCCAAACCAAGCCAAAGTTGATGATACAAGTTTGTATGTGTTGTATCAAGTAAAATTATTTTATATGTATTTTTGGAATCGTCTATTTAATAGCTTTCATTTGATATCCATATTGTCGTGATGTGGAAATAGATGAAAATCATCAACACGGTCGAAATCATAGCACTGCTTTGAGCTTTGCCATCGTATCATAAAATAAATAACAAATTTTATTTATTTTAATTCCGAACTTGTATATTTTTCCACATTAAGTTTTATATTTTCTGAAGTCCGTTAGTTCCTTTCACTTAAAATCAGCGCACAATGCATTAAGAACTCCGTATGGTTGGCGGAGCGGCGCGCGCGCTGAAAACAATGAAAGCTTTGACATTACTTCCGGTTGTTACGCCGAGGCTATCCTCCACGCCTCATTTCGTTCTACTCCTTCACTGTTCCGACGTCCGTAGGGGACATATCGTATTTCAGACGTTATGGACCTTAACGAGTAAGTTAAGTTAAAATATAATTAACTTCGAAGTAATATCTTTTCTAATGTATTGATGGAAAAATCGGAAAAGCTGTAACCCGCTTATACATCAAGTTTTTTGCAGAATAGGACTCAAAAATAATGCATGATTCCCGTGGTTATAACATCAAAAGAAAATATCCAACAGTTAAAATGAATACCGTTTATTTTAGAGACTAATGAAACATCTCAAATCTCGAAAGTTTTTCAGCTCTGGACATTCAATGTGTTACAGCATTAACTATTCTTACGGTTGGTATCTTTCGGTCCATCTATTTTGCTTCAATCAAAAACTTACAGTTATTTGGTAAAACATTTAGACTACGTATATCTAAAAGTAATGTTTTGTAGCATTTCTTCTTGTATAAGCTAATATAAATGTTATCGCTTCATTGTCCATTGTTTGTAAGCAAACTGTCCTATTTACAATATTGTCACAGTAGTGTCGATATGGCGCAACATTATTACAATAGCTTTGACATTCTAATAGGAAACACGCCGGGCTTTCAAAGCATTGTTCCTGTAAGCTCTTTGGAAAATATGGCAGCAGAAATGTAAACTAAATTGCGTGGTTTTATTTTATACAATCATTTTACACTTTAGTTTAAGCGGAGCAGAAACAAATAATTATACCTAGAATATTTAAAATATAATTGACATTGTTTAAAATAGATGACAACTGTGGTTTATGAATAAAATGTTATATTGTGCTGTTTTAGAGTATAGTAGAATCTAATATATAAAATTCGTATATTCGTATAGTTTCGGATTTTTCCTAGACCCGGCAAAAGCACGATTTTTGCGTGCGTCGCGTTGATGATGCCATGGCGTTAGGCGACAGTGATAATTGTTGATGTATATAGGCTCTTCATTTTATTGGTACTTTAATAAGTAATATTGTTAAACATAAAGTATACGTTGAAATTAAAACTTGCCCTGTATGCGATTTTACTTGCATTATTTTAAGTTACTTCTGCAAAGTAGAAGATAAATTAGGGTAATTATTTCACGCTCTTTAATGCACTCAGTAAAAACGATAAAGTATGATAAAGATTCCCACAAATGACAACCATGAAAGCGGTTGAATTAGCGATAATTGAAATGAAATGTGTTTGTTTTTATAGATTTATGGGGTCACTTTACAAGTCTGAGTTGCGGCACTTAGAATATTAGATTTTAATAAGATATGACTATCCTAAAAAATCGAATCCCTTATAAAGTTAAAATGATGTTATACACCTCACTAGTAGAAATATACATTCGATATGGATTAAGTAGTTATGGGCGTACTTATAATTAATATCTAAAAAATATTTCGGCTGCAAAAAAAATCTCAAGATTTATCAGAGTGGGCAACAGTTTTTAGATAATGACAGTGAACTATTGAAAAATATTAAAGGTATGCATTTAGTTTAAATTTATGATTTTAAAAGTTAACTTTTTAAAGATAATTCCTGGGAAACAATAAAACATCCTGTATGCACGCGGGCAGTCGCTCAACAGCTGTGCACACCGCGTGCGAACAATAGATACGGCATGCGTACAACAACTTACCTGGTTCCTCGCATAATCAATACATTGCCTATTGAACTACGAGATGAAATTGATGTAAAGAAAAAATTTTATCATACTTCCTTAATGCTTTAATTTTGCAGCCATATTATTATTATTATTATTATTTATTACTATTATGTTTTTTAGCTAATTTGATTACAATAAGAATCGATGTATACCCAAATTAATAGCATTATGAGTATTTTTAAGCAGTATAATAAGTGTTAGCTTTATTAAAAAAAAAAAAACTTCTGTAATTTTTTTAATGCTATCTTTAAATTGTAAAAATGTTTGTAAAACGACAAATAAATAAATGATATGAAATAGATTATTGAAGCTTCGAGCATTTATTTTTATATAACGAAGTATAGTAAGAGAGAAAACACGCTGAAATATTTCGTATTTAAAAAAAATTAACAAAGTACTATCGTAATTTTTGCTTTAAATATTAAGTTTTAAGTTTACGTTTCTTTCGAATGTCAATTATATCTTATCACCTAAGTATACATATTTTCGAGTCTACGGAAACCTTCACATATTTTCCTATTGTGTCATAATTATTCTTATACGACAATAAAGATATTTTCAAACGTACCTGACATTTCTTTGTGCTAACGTACGTGTCTGATACGATGCAATGTTTCGATACACTCCAGATATAAAATTGAGATATAAAACGTTATTTGGATTCGCAGGCAATAAGACGGCGGCATTCTTTGTGGACAATGAAAACTGCGATTCCCGTCTCAGACGGTGTTCGTATAGGAATATTAGACCTACCGATGTGTAGATACTTTTTCCTGTTCAAATTGTTTGAGGCAAATAACGTCCGCATTTGTATGCAAATAGCGGTATTTCTTTTAGGAACACAGAAATTATAAGTTTTGAAGAGAAATTTCTTTAGAATGGTTGTGATTTGAAACTAGAAAAAACGCAAATTCGTCACGAAATCAGTTATCATTACATCAACCATTTAATGAATCACGCTATCGATTTTGCTTGTGTAATTGCTCAAGGCAGATATATGCAAAATAAGATGTCCGAATATAGGTTACAGTGATTAATTAATGGATTATTATTATATTATTATCTATAATCTCTCCTAGGCTACATTTTACAAGTTTCACTTTTGCCGAGTATGATGCACAAACATATTCCTTGACAATTGAAATTCCCTTTCAATATTGTTAAATACACTCAACCATGTTATGTATTTAACAGTTTTTAAGTTACAAAAGACACAAACTGCAACGTGCAACAATAAAAACCATTTAATTCGTATATATGGTAAAGCCTTGAGGTTTGACCACACGTTTCAGATTAATAACGGTATTAAGCGCAGCTGCTTAAAGTTTGAAAGGTGTGGTAAGTTAAAACATTTGTACAAGATGTTCCAACACAATCCTTAGGAGTATCAAGGCGTCCCTGTAGGTCGGGGATTGGAATAGGGCTACGGTATCCCCTGCCTGTCGTAAGAGGTGACAAAAGGAGGCTTTCGGTGTTGCGAGTGGCATGAGTGGGAGCTCGAACGGTCCAGCTAAGCGACCCCCGGAAGGATGGTGGTATTCGAGGTCGCATACCGTCGTAAAGACCAGTTGATGCTATGGGCCCAGCTACTTGACTTGGGTGGAGCCTGACGGGACAATGCCCTCCGAGAACTACGGTTACTGCTTCTGTAGCCAATCTTATATAGGCTTCTTATATTACCTGGAGTTGATAGTAGAATGTCTATGAGAGGTAGGTACCACCTAAAATAAGGCGGACTATAAATATTCGTTTATTTTCTGTAATATAAAAAAGAAGCTCAAGCAATTTTAGACGAAAATATAATTTTTGCGTTTGTTGAATATTTGCAATGATAAATCGCTCGTAACCGTCTCTAAGGGCTTGGTAGTTATAACTACAATCAGGATATTTGAATACTAAATGTTGTACATTTCAAAGATCCCTTCAAGGGATAGTTAAAAGATAAGATCGTCGGGGTTGCGATGTCGATACAAAGGGCAGGGTGAGTAGCTCGTTAGGGGCGGAGGACCGCCAATCAGTGCACCTTCGGAGCTCCAAACAAGTTGCTAGGTTTCAAATAACTAATAAGGTAAATCAATTTTAGCTGAAACTTGGATTTAAAATAGATAGATATTGTTATTTAACATTGCATGTACTAGTTTATACTTCAATATTTACAATTTATATTTCAAAAATAGAAAAGTGATATTATTTTAAAACACGTATAAATGCCTGTTAAATTAAAATAATTTAATCAAAATTATTTGTAATTCTTTTGTAAATAGATAAACCGAATAAGAAGTTAACACCGACACGCATATTTCTAGCGTGAAGCGTGCGTTAGATGAATGCATGTCGATGCCGGCTGACTTACATGTGACGGCAAGGTGGAACCAGTGTGGTTCGACCGGGGAGGTACCTCCGCCACACCTATTTCTAGCGTGAAGCAATTCTTGCGTTTCGGTGGAAGGATGTGGTTGCCGGCTCACTTATGTGTGACGCGAACATTTTAGTCCTCGGGAGTAGCTACGTATTTAAGATCGACTTCATGTTCTCCTGTACTATATGAAGTTACTTATGTTTCCATTGGCGGTTGTTACCACTTACCATCAGGTACAATGCTCGTTTGCTAATTCGGTCTGATAAATATATAGCAGTCTGATATATATATCGAACAGTTCTTGCGTTTCGTTGGAAGGGTGTGGTTGCCGGAACACTTTTACATGAGGCGACCATCTCAGTCCTCGGGAGTAGCAACGCATCTGTGTT
>DWLI01003202.1:0-12092 GCA_018249915.1 Cecropterus dorantes dorantes
AATGCCCACAGTCGCCATTTTGAAATTAATCAGTTCAAAAAGCAGTGATAATTAACTTCTAATACGCACATAATTTTAGAAAAAACAGTGGTACGTGCCAAGGATTCGAACCCCGGACTCCCGATCGAGAGCCCGAGTTTCAACCATTCGGCTATCACTGCTCTGTAAGCTATTTTGTTTATTTTATTGTAATGCAATACATACATAATATATAAAAAAGTCTTTTAATACTAAGTTAAATTTAGAAACCATAATCCAAACAAATATGTAAGTAAGAATCAAAGGACAGATTTGCAAAAAAAAGTAATAATAATAAGTTATAGTAGTTATGGTATTTTTTTAATTTCCAGTTTTTTTTAACCAATGAATCTAATTTAAATGAATTGGTTAAATATTCATCTATTTATGATACTTTTTTTCTAAGATGAGACCGCATAACACACATAGTTATACATGTCTCTTTTAAAATGGAAAGGATTTCTTCATTATACTGCACCAATGGCAAAATCTTTAATAATTATAAATCTTCCACAGCTTATGATACAATAGCTTACTTTACAAAACTTGTACTTGAAACTTGATAATTCTTATATCGATAAGTAGAAAAAAGTGTCGGACAATATAATATAGAGACAAAACCAGGTAGCATATACCGTAAAGGTAATAAATAGAACACTTCCGGAGGCTATACACCGCCACCGTTAAGAACTGCAAATTTCTACATTGAAGGGTGTGGTAAGGGAGACATATCTGCTTTATCAGAAGTGTTCCACCTTATAATAGTTCCAGGGCTAAAGTTCGCATTTGTAACAACATTACTGATTTCCATGGGCGACAATAGCCACCTAGTAACCTAGTATCTATGTACATCTGACGCATGCTTGTTAGCTAATTTATAATATTAATTAAAGAAACATTATTGTATAAATTGACCTATGTTTATATAATTATTTCATGTCAATAATTATAACATTATTCAAGATTCGTACAGTCATATAATACCTTCCCGAGATGGGGATATAAGCAGGCATCGTGTGTTAATTTGTCGAAGTTCCCGAAATGTGGGCTTACGACGAATGACTCCCTGCAATAGGCACTGTTAGTTAAGTAGTTGTATATAGGGTGTTCCTTGAAAATTTATCATATTATTATAGATAATCACGCAACTAAAAACTACGGATTTGTGCAAAGCACCTTTTTCATTTATTAAGAATTAGCATCAATATGGGTGTACTTTAAATAATTATGATAATTTCAATCAGTGTAATCAGAGCAAGTTACCTCATCGCCAGATGCATGGCAATTGGCATCAATTCTGACCATTTTCTAGTCTTCCATACATTTTGTTTGGTTATTTTATAAATATGTTGATGAATATTTGTGATTATTGAAATGATATATTCTAATTAATGTTCTTGTAATAATCGCCATATACAGGTTATTACACGTTCCTTAAATGTGTTCCAACGGTGCCCCTTGAGTTAAGTGTCGATATGATCTAAATAAATCAATACCTGTATAATATAGGTATTGATTTATTTAGATCTTTTTTAGTTACGCAAACATATTGACATTTAAAATAAAAAAGTTTGCTTTACTAACTTTTAATACCTTACATATGAATCCGCATTGTATCAAAGTAAAAACTTTAATTTAAAATTATGCAACCGCAACACGCTGTATAAGAGTAGCAAGGGAGTGTGAACTAACGAAGTTTCGGGTTCGTCCCTAAGTTACATTTGCAAGGACTGGGGTTTTGTCCCGTCTCGCTGATCTTCTAAGATCCTGTTTGTGTGTTCACTGCGAATAATAGGATGTAGATTTAGACGTATTCACGTTAATTGTATTTACGTATCTCTATATTTACCCAAACTGTATAATTTTATGTGTATGATTGTTTGTCAAGCTTTAATTTTTAAGTATTATCGTGGGTTATTTGTTACATATTTTATATTTCATAATGTATTAATTTGAATATATTTTGACTAGATGAAATACTACATACGAGTATTCTTTTATAATTAAGACTTGGACTAAGGATGAAGTCGTAGAAAATATCTAACGCAAGAAAATACTGTAACACAACAACTGTAACAAGAACGCACTAATTTGTACTAACAAAAACGAATTGTACAAGTAATTGTACAGATTAGTAACAAAAATATATATAAATATACTATCAAAGTTCATATAAATATGAAAGGTGTGTGACTTAGTTACCACCAAAAGATCAAGATATATCACTAAAGTAACTTTTGCATTTAATGTTAAATGTATTAAGAGTCCTTACCAAATTCGATCACGTTTGCTTTGCTGCCCATGATTACTATGTTGCAAGGATTCTTATAGGAAACTAAAATACAGTAGCGTAAACTGGTGAGAAATAGTTTAAGCCATTAATACTTAATTCTAGGACGTCAATGTGAAACCGTGTTTGCTTCACACAGCTGGGCATGATTCTCTCTTCGCAACTGGAAAAGACATGAATTTTCCACCCTAAGCACATTGATGGGCAAGAATAGAAATAACAACATAGTGGCCAACCCATATCAAGGTTTTTAACTACCCATACGACCTCTGATATGGTTTAGTGTTTGGTATTTAATCATTACAGTCTGAGCGACGGCTAAACATGTACGAAGTACAGGAAACACAAATATTTACAATCAGGACTCTAATATTCTAATTCTAGTCCGATCACTATTAATACTGTTAAATTAAAATTATTTTGTTCCATAAGTTGTACGTTTTATGATATTTTAATAATGATTAAAGTACCTTTTAGAAGAATATAAAATAGCTTGTGAAGAAAAAATGTAATGTCATTTAGTCTTTTATGATAATAATTAGATTGATTATTTGAAATTGAACATTTTTATTAATTAGCTACCAATTTGAAGTTTCATAGTATAAATCAATATTACCAAATTTAAAGTATTTATTGACAAAAAATATATTGTTAATTAGTAAATAGTATTGTAAGTTTTTTTCAATAGATTAACTTAAGTACTCACGTGTAAGAACAGTAAGAATCACTTGTCTGAAAACTGTTTAAATTTCCAGCATATTGTTAAAAACAGCTGTCAATTTAGATGTGTACGAAACCATTAACAAAACGACTAACCTAAAATATAAAATGTACATTTTGAAAATTAATAACTGTCATTAAGGCTATTTGACATAATTATGTTTAATGTTATTAATATGTAGAGACAAGGAAGCCAAGAAAACAAATAAAAAACACGCAAAGGCGTGAGAGGAACCTTATTATTTAAGAATCTTCAGTCTCCCTTCATATTGATAGCTTAGTTAATAGAATAGATTACTAGTTTATACCTTAAAGGCAGTACTGGTTACAACATGTGAGTATCATATTTAATTAACACCTCGTCATGTATTATAATATTTATGACATTTTTCAAATATAAATATCACCCTGCTACTTTACATGCATTGAAAAAATTACGTCCATGATTATAAATAGTGGCATTTAACTAAGAGAGACTTGACTGGCAATATTAGGTATTTTAAAATTGTCATTAATTTGCCTTTCACACACAATGTAATTATATCTAGATAGAATTTTGTATGAGATCCTTTCTAACTCCTTAAATGTTACTATGATATATAATTAGCCAAAAAAATATTTTATGTATTTAATTAGAATAATATTAAGTCCATAATATTGATTTTGATTTAAAATATTGATAAATAGTGTTATTAAATGCAGGACGAGTTGGAATGACATTTGACAATTCATAGATTTATGAAATTTGCACCCTCTATTTCCGGTACAAATTTGCTGTAAAGGGGATAATTTCATAGATTTATAATTTATTTGCACCCACCCAATTTCCGCTTTAAATCTAATGTACCGGGGATGTGATTGGATAGCCAGACGTGCAATAACCGATTGTAAAGTCCTTTTAATTTTTCTACACTTTCAATTAGATTTAATCATTGTCTTTGTTTTAAATATTGTATATATTACGGCTGTTAATATGACTGCTAACAGGGCTGCGTTTAAAACTGTAAAGAATTTTATGTAGTAAGCCATTTCAACAAAATATAAGTATCTATGATTGACTGACCTGTGCCCATTCTACGAAACGAGGCGGCCGGCGCCCGCTGCTTCTCCCAAAAGGCAGACAGCTCGACTGTTGACCACTGACCTTCAAAAAGTAAACTTTTCCACCACTTGCCTAGTAGACATAGTATTTGTTTTATTCAGATTTAGATTTTAAATTAATTGCTTTATTATTTATTACACTTGAAGGACTATGTAGATTCCGAAATTCGCACCGCGGTCAATAGATCTGAATTTTTCATTGACTTGTCTACGTGACTTCACTACCCGGTCGCGGCTTTCGACAGACTGGTCTGATAATTGTGATCTTTGAAGCCGCTGCGGAGATCGCGAGTCACACCATCCCCTGATTACAACGAGTTCCACCCCCTGAGCGGGATGGATACATAGGGGGTGGGAAGGTGCAAGCGAGACGGGTGTGATCCCATCTTGTGTCCCGGTCCACAGGCTACATTGTCACGGCATCGGTGGCGGTGAATCTGACCGTATTACGGACAAACATAATGGGCGTGCTGAGCTATAATGCGAATTGTTGGCCTGATATTTTTACCCATAAATGTAACAATAAAATAAAAACTTTACTGAAACATTATTATATGGCACAGATTTATTTGACCTGCACTAAGAATTATTTATAGCACACCCAATGATTTCTCCAGTACTATACGACTTAGTTTTTTTTTTAAATTCTTATAGGTATACATTAAAGTAGTATCAAAAGTTAACATTTCGTCCACGATTGAATATTTGAATACACATTGCCGTCAATAATAGAAAACTATCAAATAATTCCGGAGCCGAACTATCAGCTCAGTAAACATTAAAATGTCAAGTAAGACGGTGTGAGAGAGGGAGCTTTAATTGGCTGGGCGGCGTCGGCAGCCAATGAGAGGGCAGGTTTTAGATGGGAGGCGGCGCGTAGAGCTTTCGAGTTGAAATCGAGCTATGAAGCGAATTTGCCACGTGCGATGTAGACTTAGAACGTATTCACACTATCTTTGCCGAGCGGCAACCACAGAATACGTGAAAGAATATTTTATTAACCCTTCAATCCGCATCCTACCTGCCTTGCTGTAGCTTAAGGCTTTTTACTGAAATTTCCTTAATAAATTGTAATTGTTTGTAATGTTCATGGATTTTACCTTCACAAATTAAAAAGTTGTAAAATTAAGTATATGAAGTCTAAGACATATTAAAATTTTAAAAAAAAACTTGCGATAAAAATAATTGATCGAATTTTGGTACCAAATAAGTTTCATCAAGGCATGTAGTACAGTAACATTCGGTTTAATGAGTTTTAGTAATGAGTCTTTATATATGCGATACAGTTATTTTGTGCTTCTCTGAAAAATAAAATAGAAAGTCTCTATTATTTTTTCATTTAATTAAAAATAATTATTTAGTTGATAAAAGTCAATGCAGTAAATTTCAAGTCACGATACAAAAAATATAAAATTACCCACAAAAATATGTTATGAAACCACTGTTCACAGTAATAAAAGATTCGAATAAAGGGTCTCTTTTCATGATTATATTTGTTGGGATGTTCTAAGCTATAGTTTACAATTATATACATACTGTTACTGCATGCCTCGTTAATTTTAGCACTGATATTTATGGCACTAAGAATACTTGGAGTAAAAATTACCATGGTAGATATTTGTAAATGTACATGGAAATTTCAAAAACAAAATTGAAACAATTAAAAAAACTTTTAATGAAAAAAAATAATGATTATTCGCCACCAGCTTGAAGTGTCGTGTGAGATTCCCACACTTCGTTATACTCAGCACGCAACTAAATATTATTTTAACTTAAACTTAAAATAATTTAAAAATAATTTTAAATCTGTAGCTCACAATTGTTCGTTATTGAAAGAGAAACATATGCACGGGAGGTTATGAGTGGTTAGGGGTGGGTGACGCTATAAGCACTTGAATACTCCAAATAAGTGCGCGTGACCGGTCCATTGTTGGTTAACGTCCCCCGTAAGCTCTATTTGCGCAACGAATGGGACTTGTGATGTGTGTTTAATAAGTTCATCGGCTATTGCCATTATTCTATAGCAATTGTCGAGGAATTTATTTGTTTATTGTATCTGATTTTACCATTATATTGTATCTATTTCTCAATTTACAATATTGTGACACTTTAATATTGAGACCACACTTATTCATTTTGAAAATCAACTGTTATTGAATCGTAAATTTGTAACATTAACATAACATATTTTTTCAAGCCCTTGCATTTATAACTTGCGTTCTGATGAGTCCTACTTTAATTATAATATCAATGATAATCAATTCAATAATTATTCATAAATTTTAATCAAGCACTAGATAAACACGTGAAATGAATGAGACAAAATGATACAATAAATAAAGGAATAAATATTGTAAATATCAGCCGAAATTTTTAATCTAACCGTCACTGAGTTTTTGACATCTGTTCTTTAAATAGTTTTGGAAATGAACACGCGTAGATCCGCGGGAGATAAATGGTCTTAATGAATGTTATATATATTTTTATATCTATCTGTATACACCTAATCATGTTAGCAATTAACAATTCGTAGCGAAGATGAATGCCAAAGAGACATTAACAAAGTGGGTCATTAGGAAAATCCACTTCTGCTCGGTGATATGGAAAATTAGAGCGTGGTAAAATTCTCTCATGTCTTAGATGCAAAACGACTGCCTATTCAATATTCGAATATGATAAACATATTTATAATATAAGGATTACAATGATATATCGATTGATTTAATATTTGTTACGTAAGTAAATACACAATTCAAATAAATATTTAAAAAAATAAACTAAACAAACAAAATATCTAATAAAAAAAACTATGTAAATTACAGGTAAAACAAAGAGTCCAAATCGCTGCCTCTCAGGAGGGACCCAAGAATTTTGGCTGCGTTTCCTCTTTGAATGGCCAAACTTAACTAAACTTAAAACAAATATGCCCTGCCCTGGGGTCTCCAGACACATCGACCAGTTGCAACGAAGTAAATTGTATCAATTATCATGTATTGTAATTTAGTACCACGAATCAATATCACCATTTGTTAAATTTATAAAGACCCGGAGAATACTCAACCAAGTCCGTTCGCTTTGAGTTGTTGAAATTCGTGTTTATATATTTTATGGCCGTTTCTATCTAGGCATACATGTATAATCGGCGATGTGTATTCGAGATTTATTTAAATAAAATAAATGACTACTGGCAATTTTTGTATTATCATGCCATCATTGCATATTTCCGTAACAATATAATCGGAACTTATTTTTTTACATTTTTAACTTATAGGCTTGCATTTGCCATTAGATCTACTTTGACAGTAGGTAAGTTAGATTTGCTCTTTTATTAATGACTGAATAATGGCTGGGTATAGGTACCGGTTTGCAGACAATATCACCTAACAGTAAGTGAATTATCTCTTTCACTATAGCCTAAATAAAAACTAGGTGAAAGGTGTCAATAAATTTATAATCCGACAGAGATTCACTCATAAACGGTACCCCTACACTACACTCACGCAAACAAATGTTCGTTTCCCTATATCAAATTAGAATACTCAGTTACACAATGGTCCATCCATATCAACGTAGATTACAGTGAGTAGGTGCTTTAGGCCTGCTTTTAGCGGTGTGATGGTAACACCTGCAGTGACAAATGAGCACTACGGGCAAAAATCGCGTCGCGCACCGCGCTCGCCTGAATTAATTCGTCTCGCGGTGTCTCTTAAAGCGTCATCCCTGGTTCAAGACTGCTGAAATGTATAGATAGGGACTGGTTTGGTATTCGTTATATATCATAAAAGTTAGAATAATGTAACCACTGATAATGCTTTAAAAACAGTTTTTGTACTGTAAATTCAATTGAGGTACATAGTTTGCATGAAATCGAAATATTAATATTAATACAACTTTTTCTGTTATATCTAATAAACTGATAAATCCCACTCTTCCGTTTTTAATTTAATGTGTATGTGCTAGTTCTAGCTTCCTGTAATAAAAGCTAGGTAATTAAACAATAATATGGTATATTTTTTTTTTAGTTCATTGAAGGCTTTTTTTTATAAATTTATTAATAAATTAAATAACCAGACTTACAACTCATGGCTGATTTACATTAAATTATACTACTGTTGGCTACGAAATTCCTAATTGTTTCCAAATACCTATGACTAAAGTTACAGGAACAACAAACTGTATTAAAAATACGAAAAGCAACGGTACCAAAAAACCTACTATTTATCTTTATTTTTAATTAGTTCTTTCTAAAGGTTGCTACGTCGTAGCGCTCTCGTAGCAGGCACTTAGCTGGTAGCCTGCGGCACTCTGATTTATGTCCCAGCGACATTGAGTCGTGACAATTTATTTCAATTAACGTGGTACGCCCTCTAGCAGTCCACTGTGCACCATAAGATTTATATTAAAATGTCACAAACTGTACGTTCATTTGATACGAATAATGAGGTTTTGGGAAATTAATTAATTTCCTTAACTCTTAATTTCAATATAGTACAGAGATGGTGTCTATTATTAAAAAAAATAATGTTAATCAACGGGATCATATACAAAATTATTATTACTTAGAATACAATAATATTTAATGAGACATACATACAGTAAAAAAAAATCGTTAAATGCTATGCATACGTGCATGCCACTTGAACTAATTCCGTCAACAGTAGCATACGGCGGCGCTAATCTATTGTCTTTGCGCGGCACGCTCGATGTTTTTTTACCATCTAACTAAACGGTTTACTCAACGAAGCTCGATTATTCCGGGGAATTCATTTGTTCCTAAAAGCGTGACTATTCTCGAATCCGGCGACGCTCGGCAAACAGTCGGCGGCGGCTCGCGAAAAAGTCCTTTTAAAAATGTTGCGGCACGTACGGAAAGAAAGGCATCCATTACGGGAAAGTGGCGCGTGTTGATTCAGCGATTTTATCACAGCGAAAATTGTTTTTGTCATATGCGGGCAGAAGCTCCTAATTAGTCGTTAGACGAGTAATGTGTTACGATTTGGAGACATAAATAAGTACTTTTTATCATTATTCTATAATTTATGTCCGACACTTGTTACTTTTACTTCTTCAAAATATGAGATCAATATATTAAAAATACAATACAATCAAAGTTTCATAATGGGTGTGTCTCGTAAAACCTATTGTTTAGCGCGCACATCCTTGTTCGATTACGCGGAATAATATAATCATAAACTGTGCTAAAAACCTGTTATAAAAAAATCGTTGCTAGATACGATACTATTCTATAATAAAGATAAATGTTTACTATCTATGTGCGATCGATTCGACCCATCGAAACATGAACTTCGTATTTATATCAAAATTAAAAAAGATGATTGTAAAGTACACATAAAACAAAGCCATTTATGTTGTCGCGGAATTTTATAAAGAACTGTTTAAGATAAATAATGCTGCCATACATAGTACTTACATATCTGTAACCATTTCAGTAGTATTCACCAAAATAGGTGTACGATGAATAATCGTTTTACGTCCTCATACTTATTTGTATTAAACAATTTTTTTGGATATTTTTTACAAAAATAAAACGATATCCATAATGAAAACCATATTAAAATCCGTAAAGTGCATTTAAATTTTTGGCTTGGTTCCCGATCAGCAATCTCTCGTATTAGTTCAGACCTATCAAGTTAATATAAAATGAACGCAAATGTCAATTTGATGACAGCCACTGCAACGACTTTAAAACTCTTTTGTATTGTAACTTAAGACTTCGTGGCTACTTTAACTCATTTATCATTTATTTGCAGCAATGTTTTATTTTGTAATATTTTATAAATAAAAATACAAAAATATTGTGGTGACTAAAAATTTATTTGGAATTAAATAATTTATCTTTCATGAGGGAAATGTAAACAAAGGCTGGATGTATGACAATATTATAATGACCAATCTGAGTTATTAAGATTTTACAAAATCAAGTCCAAAACTAGCATAAAGCTACCTGAAAGTTATTAACATTTATACGCTACGTTATAATGCAAAGAAATTAGTTTTTGTATATGCTCAATTGCTCGTAGTATCTTTCATTTACGTTATTATGGATATTAACTACTGCTTGTATCATAAACATATACACTAGGCGTGGTCCCAACTTCAGTCTGTGATAAGTTGGCAACAGCCTTAATGATGCCCTCATATATGGTGATGCCATTTAAGAACGTCTCCAGGGATAATCGTTCATTGACTGAGTGAAGTAGTAGCTCTGTCATCGGCATTGGAGAGAATCCGAAGGCTGGAATCCTTGCGAGCCTAACGAAGCGCGCGTCTGTTGAACCCGGAGGCACTAAGGGAACCACTGTTATCCCCCTAAAACGTAAAAAAATTATTCTTACACTGATATTTAGTATACAAACATGCATATGTTGGGTACCATTGATATAAAAATTACTTGTTTAAATTCAGTTTAATGTTATGATTTCTTGTTAAAATCTTTTATAGCATCTAGATGTACTTATAAAAACAATGTTACATACTGTTAATGAGTAAAACAGCAAAACTTACTGTTTTTTCATTAACAGTTTTGAATTTGACTTTAGTTAATAACTACAATATACTAATAGACCACAATGTATCTACTTTAATCCATACATATACGTTTAATCCATACATATAAATGACGTGGGCACACTGTCTGATTCGTTATTATCTACGTTATCTGATCGTTGCATAGACGTTATCTATTTTAAAATTGTTATATATCCGTTTTACAATTTGTTCCAAAAAATCTAAATCTGAAAATAATTCGTATTGCCATTATATGAGTATATAGCGCCATGTGTATTATAATAAATTCTGATAGTATGGTAGGCATCTGCTCTCAACTGTCACAATTTATTAAAGATGTTCATAAAATAGTTTTTTTTTATAAGAATGATAAATCTGATTAACATGCAATCCACCTGATATCTGTAATCAACTTCACGCAGAACATACGTTTTATCTGAAATCAATTACAGTTGCTGTTCCTGAGGACTAAGATTATCTCCTCAGTGTGACTCGGTACCCACACAATGGATGTGGCGATAGTACTTCCTCAGTCGACCCATATTAGTTCTACCACTAGACAAAATATGTGCGTTGTGTTAATAATAAATACAAGAGGTACTTCTTATTAATTAAATTTTGCCAAGTTTCTGTGATATGCAAGTAATACTTACAATTCTTGGGCAGCTTCAGATATAGCCACCCAGTAGGGATTAGTGCTATTTACAATCGTAGCAGGGGACTGCGGGTTTTGGAGAATGTAGGTGATATTAACACTGCCATCACTCGTTTCGATCCAGTCAGATAGCTTAAAAACAATAGAATATGAGTAGAATTAAGACAAAATCAATATTACAATATAATATTATGATTGTACTTTAGTAACATTATATCCGCGAATGGGCTACGAATATTTTTGAAGACTAATTTAATCTTAAAAAGGATCTCAATTTGACATTTGTATCTTAAATCCTAATAAATCCTGATCACAAAATTTACGGCTCAATCAAAACAATTATTTCTATAAAAAGTATAATGTTTTCTTTTTTATTAGACTTAAGTAGTAAACGAGCGTACCCATCAGGTGGACTACCTTATGGTAAGTGGTTACTACCTCCGATGGATATCTGTAATCAACTTCATATAAGACAGTTATTTCTGAGGACTTCGCTCGCTCTATCGCCTCATACATAAGTAAACCACATCCTTTCATCGAAACGCAAGAACTGCTGCACACTAGAAGTAGGTGTGTCGGTGGTACATCCCCGATCGAAATACGGTGGTTTTACGACCTGGTATGTACCAGGTCGTAAAACCAACGTAGTACCCACCCATACCTAATACAGTAACATTTGCTGTCTTTGATAATAAAATTGAGAGAGAGCTCTTTAGTTGTAAACTATATAGCTTAGTAAAACACGTTATCCTATTGTTGTAAGTCTGAAAAAATTTAATG
>DWLI01003203.1:0-12091 GCA_018249915.1 Cecropterus dorantes dorantes
CACTGATTTTTGTAAAATGATGAGCGTATTAGAAATTAATAATCACTACTTTACGGTGAAGCAAAATTCAAAACTACCATAAGGAAACCTGAGAGTTCTCTAAAAAAGAGTTCTTAAAGGTATGTGAAGTCTACCAATTTGCACTTGGCCAGCAGAGCAGCAGCAGGTAGACTATGAATTAAAACCCTCTCATCTTGAGAGACAGTGCCCAGCAGTGGGACAATAATCGTTGATGATGATTGCGAAACAAAGTCGGTCTCCATGTGAGTGTTAGCCGCTCCTTTTAAAGTAGGCAATGAATTTTTATACGATTCCTACTAGTGTAAAGAGCGATAAACGAGAAAGGTTACGTTTTTTGTTCAAAATAGCTGAACTGCGACGTTATGTACGACGTGTAATGGCCAAAATAACTTTTCGTTTCATTTCGTGGCTATTGCCGGTTATACCTTTATCAAAGATTTATATAAAAAAAAACTTTAATTAGACATAATACGCATGCAAAGCACGGCCAGTTTACTACTATTAAATTATCTTATCGTTACTTCTTATCCATGCTATTGCTCTTATCTGCTATTGTCTTAATGCCAAAATGACTATACATTATGGTGAATCTTTTTGGATAAACAAAAATACTATACCTAATATTTTTTATTAGAGTAATATTAACTTAAAGTATCTATAACACGACACAAAATCCAAAAAATATTACTATTAAAGCATTATTTATTCTCTGAATAAAAATAAAAAGACCAATCAACTAGTCGAAAGACTAAAATGGAATACAAACACTTAAATTCAACTTTTTAATATGTGACTGTATTTGAAATTATAGCATGCAAAGCCAGATTATTAAAATTTATTATATATTGTTTATAGTCACGGGACCGTAAAACGAATGACTGTGGTTAAGTGGGTTGCGTAGTACTATAAGGTTTGAGGAATGGAAAAAGGACTTCAATAATGCAAGCAGTGGTGATAGAAATGTCTTATACATTACCATGGCTTTCGTAGTAGTTCTGGTCAGCTAGGGCGCCGTGTACGAGGTCGGCGTAGTGAAGGGCAGTGGCGCATGCAGCCTCCAGCAGGCGCAAGCCACCGCCTCCCGCGCACTCTTCCGCACCACCAATGCTCCGCCATACCAGACGCATGTGGTAGAGGCTGAGATGATATTACACGTTATCTATACTTATATATTTAATATTATAAATCAGAAGAGTTTGTTTGATTGGACGAGCTAATCTCAGGGACTACTGCTTGGAATTGAAAAAATATTATTTCTTTTTTATCTGATTGAAATAGCAAAAGAGCATGCAGTTCACCTTATGGTAAGTGTCTACTGCCGCCCATGGACAACTTCATACAGAACAAGTTTAACAACTTCATTCATTCTATCTGGAGTCGATCATAGATGCATTCCTGATGTTACTCCTGAGGACTAGGATGGTCGTCCCATAATGTCTTTATTTTGTACGGGAGGCACTTACTAATTGTCAGTTAGATTTTTTTATTACATTACTATCGGATCAGAACACGAATTTCAACTGAATATCCGGATTAAAATTAAGTTGGTTTGTTTTGTTTATTTGTAATCATCCATCATCATCACCATGTCGTTTTAAACTTGGAGAATAAAGCCTCCAGTATCTTGCATTTACATTTGACTGAACAAGAAGCTTGTTTGGGAGACGTACACTTTGACAATTAACGAAATATGGAAATATAACTTAGACCCGCTTCTATTTAAACAAACAGATATTTATCCAATCAATTCCATTTCCAAATTTTTATTTAAGTAAATGTCAAGCTCAACATTTTTTTACAATATATCACTTTATGTGATACATACATTCGTGCAGTACAACTGCCTTTGGAATTTATTCAATTACGTTACTATTGATACTGGTACGAGAAACATATTTTACAAGGTCGTCGGAAGTTTTCCAGTCACGTAGATATTTTATATGGAACATTGTTACCACTACGACTCCAGTTGTGGCTAACAAGCATATTGTATATCATAGAGGGTACTGCAAAATATAACTTGCAACCCGTCTAACTATGTCGTGTGACTAGACTGTTATCGGAACTGGCTAACCACAGGACGTAGACTTCTCAGAAAATCAAGTTCATGGTTGTTAAGACAATAATGTGAATTCTTGCATGAATTTGATACAAAGACTAATAAATATACGAATATAACTGTATTTTACTCTATGAAATCAAAACACATCAATACTCGTATATCATATCTTTAAGATTACTGTGTCGTTGATGTGAATACATACTCTTTGAGAACTCCTTTGATTGAGGATTGCTGGTTTCTTTTTGGATACTCTCTTAATACAAAATTAAAAGCTCTATCTAGCAAAATCTACGGTAATAACATGAAAAATAATATAAATATCGCATGGGATAGCTTGACCCTTTTTACGATTCTGTACTTTAATGGTAAATACGAAATTCTATTACTAAGCCTTCGGTGTCTATCCGTCTGTCTAGGACTCTATCTCTTGTAGCGCAATCGATAGACACTTGTAATTGAAGAAAAGAAAAGTGTGTTGTATTAAGGCCACTGAACAACAAATACAAAAATTAAGAGAAATAATTTTAAATAAACGATATTTGTCGGCGCTTCTCTCTTGATTTATTGAATTGTAATTAATTGTTAACTTAAATACCTACTCAAAATTTTCACTTTGTACTACTATGACTGTAATAACAAATAATAAATTATTTATTTTTTTAATTCGCTATAAAAACATGACACCTAAATTATATATATTCTCAACTATAGTTTAATTTTCATAAAGTAAATCTAGTGGTAAGTAAAGTCTAGTTATTTTTTCTAGAATAACTACTCGTATATTTTATACTTTAAAGCCGTTGGACTGTACTTTTTAATATTTCGTATTACCATTCGAATCTGATACAAGTTCAAAATATCGAGCGTACTGGGAAGGTTGTGTAAAATTGATCAGACAAGACAAAGGAGAGTTACTTAAAACGGTAAAAACAGTAATATATTTAATGTTAAAGTGTACGTAATACGATGGTTACAATCGCGTGTTCAGATTTACGATTAAAAGCGTGACAAAACCCATTAGTAAAGCTAAGTTATCGTGTAAATTATCGCATAGCTGTTTTACGTACCATTAAATTGTTTAGTTAATAGTACTATTATATTAATGTTAAAAACTTGTAAGGCGTGGTTGTATATTAAAACATTACAATAAATGTAAGTGTAAATATTGAATTTTACAACTGGGCGTGGATTGCTAGATATTATTTCTAGAATAATCTTTACAAGGGACTATTCGAAGGCGCAATATGGCCCGTCTCTACAGACATTAAACGTGGCAGACGCGTGCCGCGTCAAATAAAATGGTTTTCTTCTATACAATGGGCACAAATGTTTTTCTACCTACCGTAACAACGCACTGACACGAGCCTTGCCTATTAAAATATTGTATTTGATTTTGTCTTTATGGTCAGGCTGAAGTATCAAACGAGCATACAGTGCATCTGATGGTAAGTGGCTTATGGACATCAGTAAGCAAATTCATATGGAACAGGGGTTCTATCTTAAGCTAATCACTGATGCGTTACCGCCCCCGACGACTAAATTGGTCGCCTCATATATAAATAAACCGGTGATCACACCCTTTCATCGAAACGCAGGTGTAGGTGTGGTATCCCCAGGTCTTTTATGACATGTTTGATGTCTGTAGTTCTAAATTAACTCTTATACGAATTAGGTATTTTTGACTCTTCTTCCAAAATGAACGCTTGTTTGATTCTTAGCGAGTATTTTTTTTTTACTTGTAATGTTTAACTTGAAATTAAGACGGTTCTGTAACCCCTTTTACAATATTACGCTATTGTACTTTCGAATTTGGCATTTATTTTACTTCCACGCCATCGAAGGCAAAAGCGAAAGTAAAGACAATTTACGACCACCTTCCTTATAAAGCAGGTATTGGCATTATATATCAAATATCTATGTCAATCTATTTATTTATTGGGCCGCTATAAAAAAGTTACAATAGGTCAAATTGGCAACGAATGCCATCACGCATTAATGATGGCATTCTTTACCAGTCAACCCTGGGCGGCTTGCAATAGGTGTTAACTTTTAAAAATAAACTATAAGAATATACATAGATTAATAAAGGCCTATTTCTAATAGGTTTATATGAATACTTACCAAGCAGCGGTGTCCACAGAAGACGTGCTATGCTTCACAATATGTTCTCCCTCCACAGCACGATCTGAATTTAAATTATTAGCATTAGGATTTAAGTTATTCAAAAAAATCATACTTCAAAGTCAGTAATCGAAATCATTAATTATAGAATTATTGGTGAATAATTCTATACAGGTGTCTAAAGACAACGAAATAATTCAAGTTTTTTGCGTTGAACAAATTAATTAGGTATTAACATGTAGTTAAGGTACATTAAAAAATAACATCGTGAGGAATCCTTAACACTACCTACAGAGTTTATTGTTTTCGAAAGTCTGAAAGAATAAATAACACTACTGATCTTATTACTACATTTTTTTACTTTTACTATTTTCTTACATCAATTAAGATTAGCTACATCAGTTGTGATTTGAAACTCGATAAAACGAAAGTGCCTTACGAAAGCATTTATTGGTGTTACAACTAGATGGCGCTGTCCTCCTTTCTAACCCACCATAACGATTTTTTAGTTCGTAAGGGCTCAAGTTTAGTAAATGCGAAATAAATGTCCGGAAATGGGCTGCAGTGATTATTAAACAGATTTTTTTATTTATTATTAATAAGTTTACTTCTTTCGTTATTTAAATTTATCAAAACTTACATCACTCATAACTGACACAGAAAATAAATGTTACGTATGACATTATGGGTGAACAACTGTAGAATATTTTACACTTAATACCTCGTTAAAATGTGTAAATGTACTACTTAATTAGCAACAGTTGCCAACGCCTCGGTTACGGCAAACAAAACGCGCGCAATTAAACCGCTTATCGCAAAAATGTGAAATGTGACTTTGATTAAAGAAAGGCGCGAACCATTTGTAAAGCGGCTTCATGTTTAAACTAAAAGCCATTTGTAAATGGCTTTTAGTTTTATAAGTTCTATATGTACTAGTGTTTATTAAATACGACCATAAGATCTATTGAAAAACGATATTTTTTTGTACTAATATCCACAGATCGTCGATGGTTACCATACAAAAAATGTGCGTGTGCAAGTGTATGAGTCGGACGCGGCAGAAGAACTTAACTATAATAATAAATAATGAAATATTTTTCAGCATAAAAGTCGTTTTCGTTTTAATAAAGCGATTCTCTGGAGCCTGAAACATATTCGGACATTTTATTTCCATTACATCAAACTTGAATTCTTATACAAGGTACGAAGTAAAATCGTTACCTTGATTCAGAAACAGTACAGTGCAATCTAGTCGTAGCGTCGACAACTGTTTATGTAACGCATTTTCGTTTCATCGAGTTTCCAATGACAAAGATTCTAAAGAAGTTTCCCTTAAAATAAACAAAAGAATTTTTTGCTACGTAAAGGAGAAAAAGATATCAAACTGTTTTGTCTGACCATTCATTTAAAGCTTATAAATTGGTTTCTCCATGAAAATAATTATTTTCCATACATGCAAATTGTATTTCAAATCATTTCCAGATTATACTGACATATTACTTTACATATTACATTTCTGTATCAATAGATAGACTACGTATCTAGTATAATCAGATGAAACTACTAAATGTTGGGTAAATAAAATCATATATGGTAACATATATGGTTCATATTTGTCAGTGCAAATACCCTATCTCGAGTATCCTTATCCGTAGCCGTATCATTTCAAAATTATGCAATTGTACTAATATTTACAAATTAAACTACAAACTAGCCCCTAATCTCAATATGGAACCGTATTTGGTTTTACGCTAGGCATTCACTGAGTTTACAGCGATCTTTTATTTGTCCCCGTCAATAAAAGCTTTCGTGTTGTGCCACAGTTTAGATTTCGATCCTTATCTAAATGGGTGCCCTGGCTCGGGGTGTGAACGTTCGCCGTTTGCCCTCACTCGCACCAATTAGGTATGCCTTTCATTTCGTAAACAATTCCTTTTATACTCTATTCTGCCTGTTACACTATAATTTTCACCGACGTTTTTGTATAATACTTCCCGTTTCCGTTTTATTCCGTCACGGAGTCAATGTATTCCTAACCGGTAGTTGTGAACTCATTTTTTCCATAAATGTTCAAAAACGCTTTTATCATCAAGTCATCAATTCATTAGGAACTGTCTTTCTACTACGCATGGATTCCTCACAGACCATAATCCACCTCACAGACCAACTATGCATTGGTAGACTTTACACTCTTTTTTAAATGTCTCTCAGTCATGTCACAATATTTTCCTTCATCATTTAAGCAAGTGATATTTAATGTCTAATAGGCACATTATATTGAGAAAACTACCCCGATTCAAACCTCAGACCCTCCGATTAAGAGGAAAAGATTTTCTCAAGAACTCCGTAAATTTAAATGCATGTATACTAAGGAGATAAAAGCATTATGACCGTGTATTCAGTTACGTATTTGTATTTCACAATTAGCGAAAGATATTTTCGTTCAATCTTTTACGTAAATTGAAATACGTAATTTTAATTTAATTAAACAACTGTGTCAAGAGCTAATATATTTGTTTTGAAGGGGTGAGGGTGGTAAGGGTAGTAATTATACGTCCCAATTGAATCCTCGGGGGTAGCAACGCATCTGTACCCGAGCATAGGCAGGACGCTAACCTTATCAATTGATTGTCCATGGACAGCTGGGAAATTTCCCATATGATGGACCACTATTTTAGCATTTATTAATCCTTTCCCCTGTTTTCATTTCTCTGACGCCATATTTATAAATAATATAGCCCATCTCATTCTGTTATGTCATATGTTACAATCCATGAAGCCGCGTGTCAAAGAAATGAACATACATACAACCATACATATACTCGTATACGCTAAAAAACATAACCCACCTTTAGACGCAGTTTATGACTTTGACGCCTTTTTAGAAAAAGAATAAAATATAAAAGAAGTGAAATAATGAAACCGTTTTATTTAAATATTAATGACAGCTACGTTTATTTCTTCAGTAACATGTTTCAGTGTTTAAGTACCGTTCAAGTATTTACCAGTGGCTTAGCGGAAAGAAGCTCGAAGCTTAAAATTTCATAAGAATTTAACAAGCCACACTTTGTAGGTAGTTGTCGTTGTTCACAACAAAGTTAAATAAGCATATTAGATGCTAACGTCGCATTTAGTACCTTAAGTGCTTACACAAAGGACAGTTATTTAATTTTAAGTCTTTCCCCTTTGTGGCGACTTGTATTTAAGTTGTTTGCGAGCAAGTCATCGTATCAAGTTTCATACTTCAAGTACACCACATAAGCTCACTACTGAGTTGAATTAAGACTTTATTATTTTTTTTTCATATTTTTATTAAACTTGCTCGGTTAATCGTATATCGTATGTCTGTGAGAGTCACATTTTGCATATGAATTTGAAACCACAAACAAACCGTTGGGTAACGATAACACGCATGATTGACTCAGTGCCATCATTCTAAATTTAATATGACGGATGTCCAAGACGACGGACCAATTGCTTATATGCAACGATATGGATATCAAGTAAAAGGATTTTTCTGAGAAACATACGAGAGACAAAATGAAGTTACTAAAACGGGAAACTAATGAAGTGAAACTTTGTTAGAATCGAATTTAAAACTCGCTGAAACGCAAATACATTAAAAATGCAATTGTTGACGCTACAACTAGATGGCGCGCTATCTGAATCACGCTCGCGATTTTATTTAGAAGTTTGTATAAGACCTCAAGTTTGGTATATGCGCAATAAGATGTCCGAATATGGGCTGCAATGATTACTTAATTACAGTATCGTCACATATTATCTACCGTAGGCTACTTTTCAATGAATTTCATGAATTCAATTCTGTCGTGTGTAAATTGCACACATAAACTTTTTTTAATTGTAATAAGTATCAATAATATACAATACATATTACAGTATATATTGCAATACTTACCAAGGTCAACTGCAGCGCGGACCCTCTGCAACGCCATAGTCTTGGTGACGGCGAGCCAGCGATCGATCAAGGGCTCGAACCACCTGCCATCATTAATATTACAAGCATCTTTAATACGTTAAACACTGCAATTTTCCCTGTACAGTTCAATTTAAAATGTGGGTAAGTGCTTTATAATTTCTATACAATATGTAAAGTTGCAAATTGCATTTTCTTTTATAAACTTAATGATACTTATTTCCTTGAACTGATAATAGTTTCAAGCGTTCTACTTTATGAACTCTAATTTGTGTATCAAAGAAAAATTCTAGCTATTACTTTGATATACAAATTATAGACTATAAAGTATTGAATTATACCTCTATAAATCGTAAATCTGTGAATAGATCTTCCTTCTACAACTAGCGCGGAGGCGACATTTAAAGAACAAGGAAACTAGGTAACAAATCAAATGCTTACTGAGAATCTTTATCTCACTGCAGCATACCTATTTCTGACTGTATTAAGATAAGCCGTGGAAGATAAATTTTGCTGTAATAGTTACATCGACAGTTGACTGGAGTTCCCAAGTGACTTGTTTTTCTACGCGAAAACTAGAGATCTTCTTGATATTAGTTGCATTTAGATTTGTTAGACGGTGCTACGAGAATCCCCAAGAAGTTTTACAATTATACAATTTATATGCTGTTGTCTATACAACAGTACGTAAACTGTAAAACGTTTACGTTAGCTGTAAACCTTAATAACCTAAGCACTAGGACATAGGTCTTAGTATACAGGGTTTTAAAAAAGAAATCACTTAAATTGCAATTTAGTTTAACTTTAACACGATTTAGACGAATGTGTTGCCTGAACTTGTTAATGGCAAGAAGGCTGAACGGTCTTGCTGTGTGACAGGGCTTGCTGTACTGAGTTTAGAATGCTGATGCAGCAAATAGGTAAGTGTACCGCGGCAATAAGGTATGCTTGATCGGGTGTAATAAAACTAAATCGATTATTAAGTTTTTCAACAAAACCTTTACATACAGAGTTCATTCGTTCTAAACTAAATCTTTTCATCGGTGTCCGAAATGTAAATGTAGTACTTATAAAATACACCTACTACTAGCATGAAACTGTTCTTGCTTTTCGGTGTAAGGATGTGGTTGCCGGCTTATTAACATATAAAGCGACCATCCAGTCCTTGGGAGTAACAACGTATCTATGATCGACTTAAGATAAAACTCCTGTTTGTATTCGATGTCCATTCGTAGTCTTATAAGGTCGTAGAATTATAACTTCGAACATTCAAAGAACATTAACACAATATATTTAAAAGATTATTTGTGTCATTTTCTTTGATACAAGATAATCTTTGTTGCATTGTTATTATTGATGTAAACTAATTGGCATCTTGGCAGTAATGCAGCGACGTTTCCTAGAATACCTATAAATGGAATAACAGCTTCAGAGCAAGAGAAAAGCGAGGCTGCTAATTATTTTGTTTCGCTTCAGTTGATATAGCGCTTAATGATATCAGAAGGATAATTGGATTAAAATATATTTTCTTTGAATTGAATAAAATGAAATAGTTATTTTTATTACTTATCCCTATGGATAGTATATTGTGGGAATAGGGATATTCATATGCAAGCGAAATGTTATTTACTTTTTTATCACTAACATTACAAAATGAAGAATTTTTTAAAAGGATAGAATAGAAAATAAAAGGATTTTTTTAGTCTCGAAGGAGTGTTAAGGGTCTCCCGTTTATCCGAGGCGTTCCAACTCAGTCCCTAAGGAGTAACGCACTTGTGGCCAAGCTCCGGAAAGATTGATTTTATCTAGGGTTCATTTCAGATACCCATGGGTAATAGTAGCCACTAACTATCAGATAAACTGAATTAACCTTCACTAATTTCATATTATAATAATATGAATTTCCACGAAACATAATATTTTTTTAACGTAACTGAGCTAATGGGTGGTAAATACCGCCCATTGATATCAGTAATCTGTAATTCTAATCCATACTATTATATACACGTAATACCTCAGATAGGATTAGAATCTACATAGAATTAGGTCGAGTACATAAGTGTCTTCCTAACAACACGCTTTAAACCAAAACACAGTAACTCATATAACTTTTACGTTACTAGGTTATTCCCGTGGCTCTGCCGGCTTCGCTCAAGTCAGGTTAATCCAGGTTGTAAACTATCTGGAAGCCAAAAATCAGCGAAATTCCACCAGTAGTTTTGCATGACAAATACACAAAAAGTAATAAACACACACACATCCTCACAAATTTCCGCATTTATTATTTTTGTAAGATTAGGCAGAAATAACTGTGACGGTGGTGCAAATTCAACTTCTTTCGCTAACCTTTTTTTTAATTTTTAATTCTGTTAAACGTTAATCTTTTGTTATTGTACCGATTCCATTGCATTCAGCATTTCGACGAAAGCACCCGAACTAATTGGCTGTGCCGAGAAACGCCTCCGTTCGTGTATTTCCATTGAAAAGGATAACAGAGATGGAAGGAAAACCTTAAGTTTCGTGGAAATATTAATCATTCCAATATTTCCATTGAAAAGAATACCAGCGTTGGAACAAATCATTAAGCTAGGTAAAAATGTAAATTAAGTCGTTATTTGCCTTAGCTTGAATATTTTAACAAAATCTGTGGATTAATGAACTTTATTTCATAATAGCTTATTTCCAGGCTCTGCCCGCTTCGGACATGTTTACCGCTGTAATGAGAATCTCATGTGCTTTAGATCATAAATGATACGTGTGATAAGTTTCAGCGAAATCCAACCAATAGTTTTTGCGTAAAAGAGTAACACATATACATCACCAACTTTTGAATATACAATACTAGGCTACGCGGTTTCACCCGCTACTAAATAAAAAAAGAAACAAACAATCATAGGGTTATATAATATAGCCTTCTTCAGTAAATGGACTAGTCAATACAAAAAAAATCGAACCAGTAGTTCCTGAGATTAGCCTGTTGAACCAAACAAACTCTACTGCTTTATAATATTAGTATAGAAATAGTTATAGATTAGTAGGATTGAAGTAGCAAAAGACCGTGCAGGCAAACAGTTGGTAAGTGTTCACTGCTGTCCATAGACAACTGCAGACAATTAAAAAAAAAAAACATCGTTTTTATTTGAAGTTATTCACACATGCATTACTTTTCCGTTTACGACGGTCGGTGATATCAATATGAGCAGACAACCACATCCATCCTCCGAAACATAAAAACTAAGTACTTTATGCTACAAATAGGTGTGACGGTAACACTTCCCCTGCCGAACTAATTAGTTCTACCACCTTAAAAATATGTTTCTTGTCAATGCAATGTTTGTATCAATAAAATTAAAGTTTTATGTAAAACACAATGGAACATTCATAGTCATATTAAATTCAACATGCATTAAATACGAGTATTGTAATGGACAAACTTATGTTATTAGATTATAACATTAATTAATATCAAAAATAAACGTATAGCTATGAAAATATTCGATTACCTATCTAGACTTCGACCATAATGGCTTACTTAAAACAGGTTGATTGCAGTAAGCAAACGTATCGTGTAGCAAGTGCCTAAATGATGTTTACAATGGACTAATGGCCGCTCTGTACTTTGTACCTGCCTATCGAGACCTTGGGAGTAAAGCCCGGCAATTTGTAGCCATTAATGTAAAGGTTTACATTTTAAGTGAAGGATTTTCACTATGAGATTGAGTTACAATTTTACCGTAGTTCCTTACATTTAATAAATTTGAAAGTCCTATGTCGGTATACCGCTTATACTTGAAAAATATTGTTTAGAGGACTATAAGTATAAATGTCGTGCAGTGATAGCCTAATGGTTGAAACTCGGCTTTTCAATCGAGGTTCCGAGATTCGATTCCCAGGCACGCACCACTGATTTTTCTAAAATTATGTTCGTATTATAAGTTAATTATCACTGC
>DWLI01003204.1:0-12090 GCA_018249915.1 Cecropterus dorantes dorantes
TAATTTAATCATTTTTCCTTTCCGGTCGAAAACTGATCAATCGTCATTTAATTAGTTTGCCGGGTCAGCTAGTATATGTATAATTACGTCGTTAATTTATTGACTTTTACAAAATATCTGACAGACTATCGTTAGTATGGATATAACTTTGTTTTAATAACGAACAGTTCAAGTAACTTTTATACATTTTTTATTAAGATTTTATTATCGAATAAAAATTTCCAAATGTTATCGGTATACGTCTACATATTTTTTTTAATTGCATTTTGAGTATTTTTGGAAAAATGATGATAAAAGTACATTTTAAAAGTTCCAAACTCCTCAGTATATCGTATATTTATCCTCTGGTCCTATTTACGGAGTCCATTCACAGTATTACGTATCGAAACTCAATTTACAGAGTATTTTCGTGTATTCATAAATTCCTTTTACGGCGCTTCTAAATCGAAAGTTACCGATATGGTTGCGAAGTTTTAAAGTAAAAATGTTTAAGATAAAGTTATTTTAGGATTCGACGTTAGAAAGATTTGCCTTTTAACGGAATTGGATTAGATTAATACTAGAAGCATCGAGATTGAAAATTAATGAAAACATACTCAAAGAGGGTAGGCGTTCGTTGGAAAGGTATGGTAATGCTGATGAGGTATTACCTACCAATTTAGTCCTCTGAGTATCGCTTTTTACACTCATAATCCCATACTAGTCTCTTTTTTTGTGTTGTGGGTGCCATGGACATACACAAAGACGACTAAACAAGCACCCAGACATATAACGAAAAACTAAATTCATCATTTAGGCGTCAGTCTAGCTGGGGTTTGAACCTGAATCTCTCTGCGTGTCAGACCTTCGTCAAAAGCAAAGCAATTACGGAAATTTCATAGCCTTTATAAGATCGGACTAATCTATTTGTTTTAATGCTTAAACTTGACGCTCCTATGGTAAGGGCAAATAGAAGACGCGTCCGAGAAGATCCATGAAATAATAGCCTAAAACTAGCCATTTACGCCTTTCCTCTGGCGTCGATACAAATGTAACACACTACAATATTATGGGCTAGGTAATACAAGTATTCGCAGGACCAGATCAGAAATTGGGTAACCATTGCCTGTTTAGTTGTAAGTTAATTGTTAGAGGCGACTAAAAAGGGAGTTCTGAGGTTGCGAGCGGAATAATCTCGAAATTATCGGAAGCTCGAATTGCCCACACTCCCAGTCTGACAAAGATGACGATGGTGTATGTGGCTGAAACACCCGAAGGTCGAGAAGGATTTAAGTGCTCGTTCAGGCAGTACCCAACAGGAGCGTCGCGCTTAGAGGACTCCGGTTGCCTTCCTTTGGAGATCCCGGAGTCCCCTACGTAGCGCCGAGGACGGCCAGGCCACTATAGTGACTTAGTGATACAACTCTCTCCCTAGATTACGTATAGGACGTAAGTTAAATCAATAGGCCTACTCCATTTCGTCTTAGTTATAAATCACGATATTGATCATAATACGAGTACATACGGACATCAGTCGGTCGTCGAACTTCGACCTGAAATCAAGACTAGACCAATCGAAGCAGCTACTTCTTGCCTATGATCGATACGCTTATATTATTATCTATATATATATAAAAGTCGTCCGTTACCGAGTGACGTGTTAAAAAACAATAAACATAATTGTGTCGTCCCTTAATAACCGCGTGTTTTAAGAAACCTCAAAATTCGATCACAATTTAATTCCTACTAAATGAAAATTAGATCTACACATTCTCGTTTTTTTTTTTCATTTCTTCCAAACAAATCGGACAACATAATTACTGAAAAATCAAAAACAAATGTCCCTAGAAGAACGCAATCGGAAATGTTTCCCGCAGTCGGAACACGGAAAGTGTTCGTTCGACCTCCGAGCGATGTCCGACAGGGCTTTGTTGTTCGTTCAAGTTTTAATGAGGTCAATCTGACTGAGCCAATATGTCTGTATAATATGCATATGCCCAGAAAAAGTCGTTTTCTAAAATTAAAGAACGAAAGCATGCAGTTAAGTATCACGTGGGCCCCGTTACTTTAATTACCATAATATAGATTAATAGATTACTATATGAGGTTGACGAAAGATGCATTGCCTCATCCTAGCAGTCGGTTTCTTTCCATGAGGACTAAGTAGGAATGCCTCAAACAATTACACACACATCATCGTTTAGTACTACTTTATTAGGCAGAAATACGCGTAGATGCGGGTTTTTCTAGAACAACTTTTTCGCCCACAATTTTCTGGACAGTCGTTTTGTTTGTCATAGAATTTCTCAGGTTACTGAACGGCACGTTGTCAAACGGTTGCTGATCGCTGCTGTAGTCCTAAGCATGATGTAGATTTGATGATGGTATCAGAATCGAACCACAGAGCGAGTTATCTTTTTAGGTTTTAGACTTAACGAAGTTTTATGTTCATCAATACATATACATTTTTCGTACCCAATATTAATTTTGAGAGAGCTTGCCAAACTTTCGTAGTATAGAAAAAAATGATTTTGTCTGCTACGGACCGTGCTTGACACGTTCAACGTCTGTATATATAAATAATAATACTTATCAACTTTATCCTTACCCTCATTAACCATTCTTTTATTTGCCGTGAAGAATATTTGCAAAGTTCAAACATTCTCCACAGCAAATAGACAACTTCCTCGAGTTTATTCAACCGACCGAGATAGACGTATCTCATTGGCGAGGTAAATAATTTTCTTCTTTGGTATTTCATACCTTTAATGAGCCTTCCTCGCTGTAAACTTATTCAGGTCGCTACGGAACGAGTTTTATTCAGGTAAACGGGTAGCGCATGCACGAATATTCGTGTAAATAAAGATTTTTGAGGAGAATGCCTAAAGATAATCTAATATAATAACTACGTTCCATCTGATGATGATACGCAGTGGGTTCTAGGTTCGATTTCCGGCCAGACAAATGTTGAATTTAGATTTCTATTTTGGGTCTGGGTATTCGTCATAATGTGTGTCCATGACACCCGCTAGCTACGTAGTAACAGAGGCTATGAACTATAGAAAGCGCTTTTATATATTTTTGTAATTTAGAATTTGGCGACTTTTAAAATCTTGCTGCTTTTATATGAGCAAAATCTTGCAACTGTAGCAAGATCCTTATAATAAAAAAAAAAAATTCATTTACCCGGTTGAGCAGCAATTTTTAATGTCACGTGAACTTTTTTTAATTTGCTTTTCTTGTTCTCAAAGTCCAAGTGTTCTACACACATGTGCTGATTTATACTAGGTTATTGACGAGTTCGCTTGCTCGATTAACGATTGCACGATGACTCATAATAATAATTCATACACTTAAACACATCTATAGAAATCAATATTGCTTCCAAATAAGGACACATAAAAATCGGACTATGTGCACACGGCACAGTAGCGAAATTTGCCAATCTTCACTTGGCGCCTTCAAGCGAATGTTTTTTTCCCAGAACGGTTAGTATTTAAACATCTGGATTCGCCGTCAAAACTTGTCCAGCTTCCTAGTCAATAGTTAATAACAACCTCCGCAAGTTGAAGTAGTTCACTGAAAGTGGCAAAAGGCTCGATTTAAACAGGCGAAGTAGTTTTCTGCCTTCGACGGACAAAGTGGTTCGCATAACTCTGTAGTATATCCGGTGTAAACGAACCTTACATATAAGCACGGGTGATTGTCAATAAACACATATATTTTTAATTTATGATTTGACTTCTGATGTTTTACTTCCGAACAGAAGAAGTTTTACTTCCTTTTACTAAAATGGTTTGTATAAGTCGGCAAACTATCCGATGTAAACGAGCTTTTGCATATGTTCAAGCAAGGCCGATAGTCAATGAGTTTATCTCTTTTTTTCATTTATTATTTTATCTTGCCAAGTGAAAGTAGTTCGCTGAATGTGGCAGAAGATTTGATGTAAACGGCCTAAGTAGCTTACCGCATTCGGCAGACCAAGTATCTCGCCTGAATCAGCAGATTGTAAACGGACGGTGATCGTAAACGACAGTGTAAACGAGCCCTTACGTACGTTCAATGACTACAAGCATTTTTATTACATTTTTTATTTCATTTTCTGTATTTTTTAACATTCTTCCCGTCCGTATGTGTCACACATTAGCATTCATAGCACAGCGCGCCCGGTCCCGTATCAGCTCCGGCTCCCGATATTTTATTCAATTATATGTAAAAACCGGTCTCCTTGTATTATCCGGTTCGGTCTCATATCCGGCTGCTACTTTTTTTTGACCTACAATATTGTTGTATTGAATTGTTATTGAAATTGGCATTCGCGTCTTCTAATATAATAACAAAATTGTATGTCGTTTCTGTTGCATGAAATATTTATTTTTTATCGATTTTTTTTCTCTACTTTCTTTTATGTGCTGCTACTATTAGGGACGTTTTGGGGAATATGTGTTCAATCAGATTAAATCTTTTCCATTTTATTCATTAATCGAATTCAATTTATAATGTAGAGGAGAGTATGCTACTATTAAGTACTTTATTAGAACCGTCAGGCAGAAATAGGTGTGGCGGTAGTGCTTCCGGAGTTGAATCGCCAAAAGTTCTACCACGATTGCGACGAATTGTATAAAGGCTAATTGACTTAAGATATTTCAATTTCTATCTAATGCACATTCAATGTGTTGTGATGCAAATGACGTCATTAACACTCATCCGTCACAGACGAGGCCATCTGTGACTGTAGTAGACTTTATGTCGATAAGTAGAGACCCTGAGGTACATTAGTTGTACACGAAAATAGTATTGAATTCCTAGAAGGTACTCCAGTTGCACAAATAGCTTGTCGGTGGTACCTCGACTTTGTAATGCGATGTGCATCTATCTTCGTTTCAACAGCGACACCTCGCGGAGAGAAGTGCAAAGTTTGAACATGTATATTTATACTAATATATAAAAATGAGGTGCTGTGAGCCTGCTTGTTACTAAATTACGTAAGAACCACTGGTCCGATTTACATGTAATTTTGCGTGAATGTAGCTTTTTTACCTGGTCAACTTATAGGCTACTTTTCATTTCGATATTTTGCACTAATTAAAGATGGCGACTATTTTTATGTCTCATAGCTAAGCACGAATACTTCAGCTAGTAGTAGTATATATACATGAGTTAAAGTTCGTATATACCTAATAATTACAAATATATTAAAGTAAATTAAAATAAATTAAACATTATACATACTGACAATTTAGAACATATAATGTTGCTGACTTTGTCATATGTCAGATGTGTATGTCAAATAACGCGTTATCGCATTTAAATACCGCTTATCAAGTAAAACCACATTGTCCGTAGAATAGATCATGTAAATGACACTTGCATTGCTTTGTTGCCAGGGAACTTGGCAACACGCTGCCGCGTGTTTTGATTTTTTTAATAACCTTAAAATTAAAGTACAGACAAAAAATACTTATAAAAAATTTGTAGTAGATTAAATGTTACTTTTAATTTGGTTTTAATTACGGTCGAAGGGAAATTAGTTTGAATAGATGTTTCGACTTCAATAAGCTGATATTGATTGTTTCGTTTCAGTAAAGTAGCAAACGAGTGGGCAGTACCTGATGGTAAGTGGTCATTGCCGTCCGAGGATCAATAACTAATGGAGAATCAATAGTACATGTTTGGAGTTCTAGCTGAGGTCAGAGTAATGTTATATACAGTGAACCTCCGGTAATCCGACAAGCATTATGCAGGACAGTGTCGGACTATCCAATTTGTCGGATTATAGAACAATGTCTAAAACTTTTTACGAAAGAATAACTTGTAATCCGACAAATTACATATCTAATAATAAGATTATATATGTTAGATGTACTTTGAAGAAAAAAAACATTCTTAATTTATGTATGTCGAATTTAGTAAATTAAATAACAATAGAGAGCTTACGTTTTATTATAAAATTGAGCATAAATGCAGATTAATATTCATAGACATGTCGGATTACAGGGGGCGCTGAATTAGACACAGGGCGGATTATCGGGGGTCCACTGTATACAGTATGTAGGAATCAATTGATGTTCTTAATCTTTCACGTAAACACTACTGATTGGATTTGGATTAAATTTGGCGGACTGATACAGCCTGGATTAAAACATAGGACACTTTTTTGTGGTAAATAAGACCTAAGTGATGGGAGCTACGGGAAAAGATAAATCAATAAATAATCTATAATCTAGTAACATAAGTCCAAGAGTTTATTTGTTTGGTTGAACGCGCTAATCTCGGGAACTATTGGTACGAATTGAAAAAATATTTATTTGTTGAATAGTCCATTTAACGAGGAAGGTTATAGGCTATATAACATCCCGCTATGTTTGTTTGTTGTTTTTTTTCTTATGTAGTAGTGAATGAACCCGCGGCGCGCAGCTAGTCAGATATATTTTGAATCCTAGCTCAGGTAGTCCAAAATCATTACTATCTAAATGAATTTTCACATAAATTCATTGCCACTTAAATTTAATGTTACCTACCTTGTCATTTTATGTAAATTCATTGTAACCTAAACATTTATTTCTACCTAAATTTTGCTACCTGAGTAGAAAGTTAAAACGCCTCGTATTTCTGCCTCAAACAACTATAATATCAGAATGCAGCGGGCGAAAAAATGTCACCTACTACTGGGTACTATAATTCTTTAAAATAATTGATAATTATAAATGTTGATAACTAATGATAATAATCATAAATGTTGATAAATAATGATGATAATAATAAATGTTGATAACTAATGATGCTAATGATAAATGTTGATAACTAATGATGATAATGATAAATGTTGATCACTAATGATGATAGTGATAAATGTTGATAACTAATGATGATAGTGATAAATGTTGATAACTAATGAGAAAATCATCACACAGATAAACTTCACCATTAATTAACTCTTATTTTTGAAAGATTCCAGATTGAATGAAAAATTACATCTTGAGTGTCCATTTTGTTTCGTCGTTTATTTTGATTCTGATGTTCCAAGAGAAACTTTTTTGTTTCCATTTGAATTTCATGAATACATAACATGCCGCGATGAAATTAGGTCTCGCAGTTGAAAAAAATCCATTTCGCTTTTCATAATTCTTTATGTTTATTATTTTTAATGACCTCCACGCTTCGCTTTTAACATGAAAATCTGTATTTTATACATTCTCCTGATATTCATTAAATCATCAAAATTAAAATGCCTACGCTTACAAATTGTCCGTTAGATTATTTTTTCTTACACTACCAAAGAATTGAAATTCGATCTCAACTGAAGAGTTCTGGCAAGAAATATGCGCGTGTTTGTCTTTTTTCTATGTAATCATATGTTTTTAGAGAAAGAGCTAGCATCAGTATGTTGCCTTACATTTGTCTAAACAATAGGCTTGATTGGCAAGATGCGCTACACTTTGACAACTAATGAACTATGTAAATATATTATTAAGTTATTACTAACTAAGGTAAACTTTTTTTATATAAACTGGAAGTAGCAACCGAGGATGCAGTCCACTTTATGGTTAGTGGTCACTACCGCAGATGAACTGTAAACAACCCCAGATTAGACTAGTACCTGAGGTTAGCCACAGATGCGTTGCTACCCCCGAGGACTAAGTTGGAATGTCTCAGATAGGTAAGTCCCTTACCACATTGTTCAGACCAGAACACAGAAACGCGAAACACGGCTCTTATTAGACAGAAATATAAATATAACAAGTCAAGAAAGAATATTAGTTTACCTATGTGTTATATATAATACTAGATGTGCTACACAGTTTCACCCGCTACGTAAATAAATAAAAAAAAAAAACAAAGCAAACATAGCGTGATGTTATATAGCCTATAGCCTTCCTCAATAAATGGACTATTCAATACAAAAGTATTTTTTATATTGGAACCAATAGTTTCTGTGATTAGCCTGTTCAACCAAACAAACTTTACTGCTTTATAATATTACTATAGATGTTTGATCAACAAAATCAGATAATAATTAATTGACTGTTATAGTAATTCTTCAAAGGGGGCTAAAGATGAATCCAGAAGATATGCCTCCAGCGTTCAACCATGCTTCATAAGTCAATGTTGATTTTACGTCAAGGGTTCTCTGTTCCCCTCGATGTGAATTTATAACAAACTCCAAATAAACATAACAAGATTTATTAGCAGTACAATAGAAACGTTTATGAGCAGCAACAACGGAATACTTTAAGCGTCATCAACACCGACTATAACAAAATAGTAGCAAAAATAGGCTTGAAAAGAAACAAACACTTTACATAGCAAATAAGTAACCTTTTTCTCTCGGGTATTCAAAAGTCAATTTAAAAAGAAATATTATAACGACAGTTTAAAATCTGACGGATTGCTTGCAATTAGAGACAAATCTAAGCTTTAAACTTTACCTTAATAAATATTCTCAAAGTGACAGAACTCAAATTCAAAATCTTTCAAATGGACTCCTACAGCACTCTTTTTTAACGTCATATTTCTAACACATCTTTGGTATGAAGGTCAGCATTCTACCACCAAACAGAAACGAAGGAAACTCAATTCATTTTTATATCTTGAATCTTAAAAATCAAATCAAATCATCTGTACCAATCATGAAACCTACTATATATGGTATCTCAATCAAGACTATCAATACTAAAACTCAATGAAACTAATACAAGTCATAGGGTTCGATAGCTGTCAAAGGGCTCAGCCGGATACGTCTTCAGTTCTGGGTCAATTAGTTTAGGGTCCAACTGTGGGTACTCGGGAGACGGCCCGCGATGCGCTCTGGCGCGAGCGAGCGATTAATTAAGGTCGGGTTGTTTAATTCTGTCCTGAACCAATGTTTGATTGATGCGTGGTAAGTCCCTCTGATTTTAGTTTAGAAGCTGCGGCATTTCTATTATCTACCATTTTGATTTAAGGACGAAATTTTCGGAAACTTTTTTTGAGAACTATATTTTTATTTCTTTTTTTATCGTAGTCAACCCGTTCATGTATCACTGCTGGTCACGGACTTTCTCTCAGAATGTTTTAGACAAGCCCACTGCCTAGACAAGTGCAAATTGGTAGGCTTTCTCACGCTGTTTTCCTTCACTGTACAGAAGTGAATACGCAAAATATTTTAGAAAAATCATTGGTGCATGTCTGGGATTCGAATTGCGATTGTGTGATTGAGTTGGCTATCACTGCGTGCATTGTCGGTTTTGAAGAGCTCTTCTTAATCGTTTCTTCATTTCTGAAGGTCGTGTCCCTGAAAGTCCTTCGTGCTTTGGTGGATAATTCGCTTCCATCTCGTCCGATTTTCAGCCTCTTTCAGGGCAGTAGTTATTGGAAGACCGGTAAAAGATTTTATTTCTGCACTTCGGTATCTTGCACGTCCAAATCTATTTAAACCGGAAAGAATATAGGCAATTTCTTTCGACGGGCAATCCAAAATCTGCATAACACATTGTGGAAATTTGCCGTCCACTAATAGAATTCCACAAAACTGTGTCAATAGACCAAGAATTTCCGTTTAAGTCACAAAGGCTTTGACTCGTCTGGGATCGTAGGTCGCGTCAAAGGGACGGGATTCGAGATACCAATTAGCTACGGACCTTTTAAACCTTACACCGGAGGTGGTATGTAACTCACTGGGAAAACCCTTGCGTTAATTAAGGTCGGACTATTCATATTAAATTTATGAACTGATAGTATGAGACTTATTAATAGATAGGCTAATTTATTAGAAAAAAAGTCTTAAATTGTGTTACATAAATGTTATAGCATATAGCGCCATCTATTAGTACAGAGCTAAACAAACTTTAATAACATAAATCACGATTTCAAAAATATTGCTAATGAATCAATGGAATGTTAATAAAAGACCTCTTTTAAAACATGAACAAACAAAATCTATGAAATATGACAAAACCATGAGATGATAATGACAAAAGAGATAAAAAATTGAACAAACAAAACAAAACTGTGATGCCCAAAACAAAGTAATTTCCAATTTCAGGTGATACGGAGTCGAATCACGCGAAACGGTTGCAATATCGCCACTAATTCTGATCTACGACTGAGTTGGTGCGACGAGCGGGTAGAATGCCACTCCAGTACACGTATGAGGTACATCCACGATATCAAACTTTAGAACTTTGAAAATAAAGTCTCAACTTGTTCAGACACGTTGGAAGCGGTTCCAGAAGGTAAACTGAAACGAGTAGTTCAGGAGATAAGGGTGATATTCCCGTAGAGGCAGGTATTGAAGCAGTTCACGTGCTAGGGCACTTCATTACGATTCATTTAATTTGTAACACGATCAACTGGGCGACGTCCTACCCTAACTATTACGAGAGAATCCGCGCATAAAGGGATAGTGTGAGAGGCTACATACATACAAACTTGTGTTAGAAATCCCAAATAGTTTTAAAAACACTGGTCAGAAAATTCGAGGAAAATATGCGTCTATGCAACAACGCCAATCGCAGAGTCTAACTATAGGTAAGGACCATACGTGACAAGCTGTTTAGAAAGATAATTTATATATAACGATACGAAAATCATCTTTAATATATAACACTGAGGTAGCAAACGAGCATTCAGTCAACCACATGTTAGTCAATTACAAATGCTTTGCTACTCCCGAGGACTATGATGGTCTCTTTATGGGAAAACGAACTGTCATCTACCTAGAAATTCGGCTAATCTTTGCGGGGTCTTGGAAGAAATTCCAGGCATGCTTCTGTAATATGTACCCATATTACTTGTACTTACGAGCATATCGTCGTTGAAGTTCTATCACCGCGTAAGTCATTTTTTTGTGATTTTGACATGATCAAAATCGTCGTCTTTGGAATCGAAATACTCGTATGTGTCGTTTCATCCAATTGAAAACAAGACGACCAATATAAATTACGGAAAATTAAAAGTACAAAATGGTACTTTTGTTGTTTCTATATAAAATTAATCGGTTTTATGTCTCCACTCAAAAATTTCCCAAAATGACTAACGCGGTGATAGAACTTTAACAACAATGTTAAAAAATAATTTATCACTTGCTTTATCTGTGGTTTATTCCATCGTTTACACATTTAGATTGTGTAAAAAGATGAATATACATGTATGACATTCTCACATAAAAAACTGCAGTTATGGTCTACACATTTTTTGAGATGCGAAAGGTAAATTGGTTAATGACCAAAATGAACCCACTACAACAGAATTTAAAGAGTAACTCCATTCGATGACCGTATCAAAAGATCCCAAGGAAGACCAAGCACTCACAGTCATGGTAGAGTTTGTACAGTCCATTAGCCCAACAACTTAAAGTGCATCCCCGACGTATCCCAAACAAAATTAAACCAAACACTTGAGAAGGTAGAGCTCAAACTTATATATCTACCCTCAACTAGAGCGATATATCACCGAATGTATGCTCTACGTTTGGAGACCTAAAGGTGATTTTCCAATGGGGTAAGTCAAGACGGGTTGTTAAATATTTTAGTAGTATATCGAGTCGTCGCGTGGTAGGTATGGCGTAACGGTGGGTGTGTTGGGTCCGTGGAAGCAAATAGAAATAGATGAATACATGAAGCTAGGTTTTTATAGGTTAAGGAATGTAAACGAGATGTAAGTAAAAAGACTTCTGACGTAAAAATAATGGAAGACGAAGAAAGAGGTATGCTAATTGTGCTTATACAGTTGCTAAAGAAATAGACTATAAGGTAATCATTTTAGGTAATTAATTGAGTACTCGTTACATCTTGATATGTAATGAGTACTCACGATACTCGATTTAGTCGGTTTAGTTTACTTTCAAACTAATGAAAACACGATTCAAGTTTATGATGTATTTAAACTGAGGCAAAAATTTGTAAAAAGAAATAGGATCTAAATTCCACTGAATATTTGTACCAAATATTTTTCAATGTGTTCCTTGTTATTTTTGTAGAAGTTGCATCGGATCTTTATCGAGACACTTTTATTAAGACATAAATTACACCCCCTATTATAAATGCACCTATTTATTTTACCAGGTGGTAGAACCAGTGTAGTTCGACCGGGGAAGTACCACCGCCACACCTATTTCTAGCGTGAAGCATT
>DWLI01003205.1:0-12090 GCA_018249915.1 Cecropterus dorantes dorantes
ATCTTTATTTTGCATAGGCCTACGGTGGCACTTACAAATTGTCAATTACAATTTTTTTCTTACTCTACAACCGGATCTGAACACGACCTCAACTGAGAAAATCCAGCAAGAAACTTAGTTTGGGTTTGTCTTTTTTCCTTGTATTTTTCTTTTATGTATGTATTTTTTTAACCATCTTGATAATTACATTGGCAATAATAGCTAGTCTAGTAGCTATCTGAGGTTGATTACAGATGTTCATGAACGGCAGTGGCCACATACCTCAGGTGGACGAATGCTCGCTTAATCGCTATACTTTCCAATATAAAACATAACTATAACAGATACTATCAATACTGGTTCAACGAACATTATTGAGACGCAACGCTACAGACTCTGTTGAACTAAGATATGATTTTCATACCCAATGCATTTGAATAATTTATGGTACTTACGATATAAATATTATATATAATCTTTAAATTTATCTTTATGATATAAATTTATATTATAAATTACGTACTATTATAAATTACGTGCTCGTATAACCAGTATCCGGATCCACAGTCAGATTTTGATTAAAAAGATGTTGCAAAACTTAGGCTATAGGTTTATACCAATACAGCAAATTAATAAAAGGGTACCAAAGTATAAGAAGGGGTACTAATTGCTTTCGTAATAAAATGAGTTACGTAGGTTCTGCAATTTATGAGATAAGCCTCACACAATGTGTAGGCTTTGTTGTCTTTAATATCTATATCGCGTGTTTGTCGGCACTTAATATTAGGGGATGATAACTTTCTCTTTATTAGGCTTAACACATTACCAGCTCAGAGGTACTCTAGTTTTCTCATGGGTCGAACAAGTTTCGATTAATATTATTCGTATTTTGTTTAAAGTTTGGAATTTGACTCATTCTTTTACTAGATATTACCACATGATATTCTATATGTCGTCCTTCCTCTATACGTCGATATGATCGTTTAAAAGTTTATACTCACAATGTTGACGGGGCGTAGTGGTCACCATTACTATGGTGACCACTACGCCCCGTTGAAGAGAAGAGTTTCGAGTTCCATCTCCGCTCAAATAATGAATTTAGATTTTTCTTCTCTCTCAATGTATCTGAGTTGTATGAGCCATTTTTTTATGTCTTCAAAAGTTTGTGAAATCTTCCATTACATACTTGGCGGGATGGACTATACCAAAGTAATTGAAAAACTCGATGTAGCATTATACCTAACAAAAATATGAGTAACTGTTCCTGATTGAAATTAAATTTATAAGAGGCAATTACGTAAGGTCTTATTATTTGTGAAATCGTAAGCGAAAACTCTACAAGAAACAAAAAATTCAAATCAACTTGAGTTAGAGACTAAATTAATCTAATTTACTCCCAGTTCTTTGGACCGCAATTAGCTTCTGGGTTTTATTGCCACTTGACCCTTTTCACAAATTTTCTTAATTTATAAGGGCTAAACAAACTTATTTCCTGCAAGTCCTTATTATCTTATTAATATTACTCCTAATATATAAAAAATATAAAATAAAAAAATGTCTGCCTGTAATTTGAAAATTAGTGTTTTTATTTAGGTCTTTGTCACAATACAATACAGATGTATGAGAACAACACAAATATATCAGTTCCAACCATTCAGTATCGCCTAAGTATTTAAGATATCAAAACGTAATGATGATATACTTACTAAACAATTTGAATGAATTTTAAAATCCTTGTAAGAAACTGTACACGTCCAAATATTGTGAGGCCTCTAATTATTTTATAAATAAAGCTACTATAGCTTACTAATGCTTAAATACCTAAATATAAATACCTATCTCGATTTATTTCTGTAGAGGAACAAACTAAGCACGTAGTTAAATTTGAGTTGTAACGTTCACAGCGGGCAGTCATGAGGCGAGTTAGAAATTAGTTAAATCCTACGCGAACTCAAATTAAACTCACAAACTCACTTTAATGTAACGATAGTGAGAAAACCTCGCTGGTTTCTAATAATGGTTTTGAATAACGGGTTTTCACGTAAAACAGCATCCAATGAGCATTCTGGTCTCCGATCTAAGCGGCAGTCGGCAACCGTTTGGCAGCGCGGGAGGTAGACTCTAAATTTTTCGGCGAACTAAACTAAAGGTCGCGGGCCGCGGGATGCCGACAGCTGAACATGCCTTAAATATTCAGAAACACATTGTAATACATACGCTTTTGTATGTACGATATAATTTCTTATTGAATACCGAACTTGACGTGTGGCAGATTAATGTGGTGAGCTTATGACCGAACTGTTAACCAACATTATTATTTCATTGTTTGTATGAAGTACTTACACTTTAAGATAATTCAGATGTGCAATATTTTTGACTTTTTCCGTTTGTAACACAAAAGGCCGAGACATCAAAGGCAATGTACGTACAAATGGCGGCAAAGTTTTTCTTTGTCGTCATTATTTCCTGGTTTGGAAGGAAGACAATTAGGTCGGATATCGCCCCGCGGATCCGCCCTTTTGAAGGATGCCGACTTTTATTCAGCTTTACGGACGATTTATATCTCGTTTGCGAATTAATTCGTCTGATGAGATATTCATTCAGAACGGAGGGCTGCGGATAATCTGGAAAAGGCGACTATTGATTGTTAAATTGGTACTCGTATATTGTGTATCTGCTCTTATTTTCCTCCAAAGTTTTAAAGTATTCCAGGGACGAAAACATAGGGATTTTAAAGAGTCTCGGAGAAGGACGCGGGCATCCGTAACGCTCCACAGCGCAGCGCTGTAGTCCCGGGATCAGAATAAGGTACGGTATCCCCTGCATGTCGTATGTACCTACTCGTATATGACCAGCCGCCGCTCCCACTGCATCGGGTACCTTTTGAAGGTTTCCCTGTCGAGATCAAAAAGGGTTTTTCAAGTAACATGTAAAAAAGCTATTAAGACCAGACAATTCTTGTTTTACTAATGCCTTTAAGCGACCGTGAGTCCTTACCATCAGGTAGCCAGGTTACTTTATCGCTAGGTTTATACATAAAGTACCTACGTTTAAGGGACTTAATTAAACCCGCCGGGTCGCCTCTATATTAATAGGAAATTCATCGGGCGGGCCGGACGCTGAATGCTTATCATAGTTTTGATAGGAAACGTTTCCACTGTTGCTGAATACACGTATGTTATGTTTCTCGTATCCATTTCAATCTATGGGAAGAAAGGAGTATGAAATTTCACTGGAAGCTTTAAAACAGTTTAAATGTTTATAAAGGACGATTTCATTGATCCGTGTCTGACATACTGGAACATGGATAACCACATAATTATAGAGCAATAGGTATACAGCCGAAAAGCAGTGATAGCCGAATGGTTGAAACTCGGCCTCTCAATCGAGGGTCCGAGGTTCGAATCCCAGGCACGCATCACAGATTTTTCTAAAATTATGTGCGTATTAGAAGTTAATTATTACTGCTTTACGGTGAAGGAAAGACATCGTGAGGAAACCTACACACCTGAGAGTTCTTTAAAAAGTTCTCAAAGGTGTGTAAAGTCTACCAATTCACATTTGGCCAGAGCGGTGGACTACGACCTGAAACTCTCTCAATCTGAGAGAAGACCCGTGCCCAGCAGTAGAACAATAATGGGTTGACGGAGGTATACAGATAATGCTCATTTTTCATGGTCAAAAATAACCCCCCCCCCCTAACTACTGTACCTAGATGGCGTTATATGGTATTTATTTTTATGTCCCCTTAATATTATTTTCAAAATTTATAGATTTGAGTACATAAGTAAACTTAAATGAAATGGTAACAACTACGATTTACAATTTTCATGTAATGTTGACTTTATACATGTTCGAAAATTAAAATAAAGATAATACTCGTATTTTTCATTATGCTATATATTTAATTCCTGTCACAATCTTCTCTTATGCATATGACTTGTACGACCACGTGTTTCATATCTGCCAGGCGTCCCGTGACAGCTATTTTTTGTTATCTTTTTGTGTACTGCTGGTCATTCGCGGTTTCTGTACTCAAGGCATAAGGCATAAGCTTTTACTGTACAGCGAACGTATACTAACATTATAAAGCGGAAGATTTTTTTTTGGTTTATTTGCACTCCCATCTTTGGTAGTACTGGTCCGATTAGAATAAATCTACTTGACTATCGATGGTCGTTTATCAAACAAAGCTATAATTGATTAAAATGGAAATTGGTATGGTAGTAGATACATAAAATTGATACGATCATCAAATTGCAGTAACCGTTAACGACAAAAGCTTGAAGATACTTATCCGTGGAGACGTTCCCTCACAAGTTGGCGGTTTCTGTATCCAAATTTATATATTTCTGGCGAGAAGCCAAAGGCGAGAGGGCTGAATTTCACGTCTTTCCGATTTCCGACCGTCAACACAGGCCTTTGTTATATCATTTTCATTTTCTTGCACCCAATATTACAGTCTGCTTTGTAATAAAATAGTTTTTTATGTAGACGTTGTTTTTTCTCACTACATTAATTATTTTATGTTTGTCATTATTGTAATATAATAGATGTCTCCTAAGTTTGACTGCTACGGCAACATTAATACCTATATTTTTGCCTTAAAACAGTGGTGTAAGCTGCTGTGTTCTGGTTTAAGGTGTAAATTGATACAAAGAAGAGGCATTTACACATCGTGTTTATAATATTTTTTTTAGAAAATAAATTATTAAATAAACATTATAAACTTAAATTTTAACATATTTGAATTATTGTAATTATTTTCAATTTCTTCATCGACCAGCCTTTTATGCTCAACTGCTGGACATAAACGTCCACTCATAGAGGTAAGTATATGATAACCCTGTCTAGCATGCGTGTTGGGGTCCGCAGTGGGTGTTGATGCTACCCAGGAAGACACTGCTGCCCACCTCATGGTTTTTTTTCACTTAATTGTACTACAAATACCACGAGAAGAGAGAAAGTGATGCTACTCAAGTGTAAAAGTATGTATCGATTAAATTAGTGTAAGGGTTGGGTTGGAAGTTAAAACACAGTAAATCATTAAGAAATAAAAACTTTATTATTATCAGTTCAAATATCATATTTACATTCTTTTAAACGATTAAAAGCACATTTGTTTACACATCAGTGAAATAAAAAAAATCAGCGCGGCAGAATAATTTCGTGATACGTAGTAAAAATCAAGTTAATAAAACATTAGATACCCTAAATACATAATTAAAACTAAAAAATAAATCTCATGATAAATTTCCAAGTCAGTACTAAGCATTAATGTCTGTTAAAAATATGCATATCATTATGAACCCTAACTAATTACAATATTACAATTAAAGTCGTATTTCGCTTACTCAATCTAAAACTAGCTAATTTATGTTAGGACACGGCAATCACATGCGAATATTTTAACAGACATTAAACTTAAACAGGCTATTCGGTGATAGTATGAAGTACAGCACATTGATTATTTCATATGTCGCATTGCAAATAAACACAAACCATATTGTCTATAAGGTGTAGGATTACACAGAATGATGGTACAAATAATGTTTGTATAAGATGTCATTGCGTTTTAAAATGACGGACTATTCGCTCGGCCACAAAACATTCACTTAGAGCTGTAAGCGTTGAGCAACATTTGTCGAGTTTCGCTACAATTTGCCACAAATTTTCGTGGCCTTATAAGATCCGATACACACATTGGTTCTAAACGCTCGACGCTGACGTTAACCGCATAGAGCGATCACGCTAGAAGCGAAACTTTCGTGGCACTCAGGTAAAGGTTGGGTACATTGGGCATTGATGTCATTATGATTTTTATAACCGGCATTTTCCGTTGAACAAACCTAACAATAATTTTCCCTGATCAAGTATTCATTTGACTTGAGACTTGTACACCGTAACACAATGCACCCATCTATAGTTCGTCAAAGACAATATTGAGGACCAAGTTTGAACGACTTCAGACTAGAATACAGAAGTTGAGGCGGTAGTAACACCGCGACCGAACAGGAAGCGTTCACTCAATGCCCTATACTTCGTACTATCACAAACACCTAGTCACGGAGCACAGCAATGGCAACATGTAGGACTGCAAACTAAACGAATCTATACCGTACCTTATTTACAGTTTCGTTACCCCGCAACACATCAGTTCTTCATTATACATACAAATGCAAATTACACATACAACATACAAACCGTTCATTCGTTCACGTCGGGTTTTTATGGCGAGTAATTTCGTCATCACGGCTGAATTTCGCACGCCATGTGAGCATTAAATACTAACATTTCACGGCTACAATATTAGTCACTGATTTAAGTAGCTAACAATCTATTGTTTGTTTACTTTACTATGCGACATTAAACTATAAAATTGAACTAATAGTATACAACAGCGGTCGGCAACCTTTTGGCAACGCGAGCCACATAGTAGCTACCTAATGCAGTAGTGGGCCTTATTCGTTCAATTAGTCTCTGAAACTTGACGGAGAACATAGCGACGACCACTAAAATTCGACGCCAAAATTCTCCACGTCAAGAATGTCTACGGGCCAAGAGGAGAAATAAAACGTAGACCCACGGACCACAGGTTGCAGACCGCTGGTACTACATTATGTCAAATAGCAAAATATTCGCCTAACATTTAATATTTCATTTAGCTGACGTGCGTTTTATCCGGGCGTCAGACAAAATTACTAGCCATAATGTACCCGAATGTAAATCCTCTTATTGATGACATCTGAATAAATATATTTTATAATCTTGGTTATGATTATTTACCAAGTTTATTATACGAATTGGTTCAACCAAAAGTTTTACTAATGTTATTCACATGAGTAAAAATTTCGGTTTAATGTGAAATAAAACCACACTATATTTAGAAATTCATAACATTCAATACAAAATTAACACTATTGTACGTTCATTTGTTCAACTGTGAATAATTACCGCGATGTCATCAAACAGAGGCGACGAATTGTCTCACAAATTCAAACATAGATGCTATCACCATTCGTCTATATAAATGCTCCACATATCTCCGATCAATATACAAGTATGTTACATCGCACGGGGTGCGCTCGGTGCCTCACTCAACGGGTGAATTATAAACATCCCTCCCACTAAATTACACAATAAGAATCGTTCGATTCTCACGACTGTGTACGCGTGAATTGGACTAATAATAATTACAGTTAACAGTTGTTTTTTGGTCGAATTTATGTAGCCTCTATACTACGTTAGCGCTGAAATGCCCTTGGAAGTTATGTAAGGTAGTAAAAAAAGAAAACAAATGCCATCTAGGTTTAACTTGTTCCAATAAAAATGTAACCAAAAAACGACAATTTTTTCCTTCTTGCTCTTTCTTTATTTATCTGAGCTACGTAGTATAATATGAAAGCCATTTTGAATTATATTATATATTGAGAGAAGTTATATGTAAGGCTGATTTCGTATTCATATGTTGCATGAACGTGTAGTACCGCTTATTCTGTATTCGCTCTTATTCCGACTTGAACGTAGTATAAATACTGCACAATCGACCAACGAATAACGTCGTACACAGTCGCGAGCACCAAACGTCAACAAATTCAACAAATCATGTACATTGAAAGTATTGCGTTTTAGAAACTATACAATATATTTCATTAATTATTATTTACTCACTAATTTGGTGTTCGGAGCCGAATTAAGATTTAACTACGGGAGTGCGGCCGTGGCACCCGATCTTTGTGACGTTTACTTCACCGTATTACATACGAGATCATTGTCGACGTTCAATTTGTTCTAAATAATTTTATAGGCACAATTTCCAAAACAAAAATTAAACAAGCTAAAAAAATCCCATAATTTTCGCTAAACACATGAACTAATACTGATTTACGCACACATAAATGTTACAAAGAATTTTGATCGATTTGCGAAAATGTATGCGATTTTTACTAAAATTTTCTACACCGCACGAAATGAGTTCTTTGTGAACGTTAAAAACAAATTATGGACACTTGAAAACATGTCCAATTTTCGACAATTAAGCGGCCTAACCTAGTCAAGTGTCACACCGCACCCGACTGTCCTAAAGCTCGGTACACGCTCTACGCTACGTGGAACTACGCTCCGAGCACTGACAACTCGATGCTACTATATAAATATCGTGTGTACACGCACACGTACAGAGTGGAAATATACGTCACACTAGTAATATATATTTGACAAAAAATTAAACGGGTGTCCAAAATTTTCAATAATTTAAGAAACAAGACAGATTACGAAGAAGCAACAAAACTTGAAAATTTGCGGTTGATTCTTTACTCTATACTATCAAATATTGTCTAGACACTCTTGAGATGAAGACAAATTTGACGACACCTCGTACTTCAAAATCCGTTAAGCCATTCAGGCCATAAGCGGACATAATATGAATCCATTTATGCGTATACCTAAAAACATTGGATCAGATAAAAAAAACAACAATTAGCAATAATTTATCGCTTAAAAATTGTTTTTTTGGGATATTTTTACTTGTTTTTATGACATTTCACGCATTACGCGATAAATGTATAGCAAATATAATCGACTGGTGTCATTTCCACTCTGTACGTATGTTTTACATTAATTTATATATTTTCCCTAATTTTAGTCTTTACTTACGAGTCGGTCTTATTTAATGGCAGTGCTAATCGTGCAATAGATACACGTATACACTCATACACGTATAAATAATTACAAATCATTATATACCACAGATTCAAATCAATAGATGCGTCTCGGATTTATTAAAACGATATTGATTTATTAATAAATAAACGAGCGTACAAAGTACATGATATTTCAATAAATTTCCTAAAATTGTTCATTTATCTAAGTATATTATAAATAAAGCAGAAAAAAAACAGAGTTGTAAACGCCACTCACTTGTAATATAAGATCGACAAAATTATACGCATTGATTTATTGAAATTGCCATCTCTATGATTTATCTAACGATTTGAATCTTTGGATGAAATAATCTTATCAAACATTCTGAAAAAGATTTCTTTTCCAACAAAAGTAATCTTGATTTGTATCTATTTGTACAGAAAATTATAAATGAGAAGGTGAAATCAAACGCACACTAATATCACCGCGAACTGACAAGCCACACAAACAATGTCATTCGTTCACTTAACAAAGATTATTGCTTGTTGTTATGTATACACATCTATGCTTGTAGGTATATCTCGGTGCTAAACTGCGTTTGAATGGAACTTAGAAAAAATATACATAGCTATTATACAGGCATAAAATCATTTGACAGTTATATTTCGATTAAAATAAAGGAACATAAATGTATACGGATATTTGATTCTACATAATTATAACTATTACTTTAATTCGCTAGATTTCAAAATTTCTAAACATTTTTAATAAATTCAATATATATCATGAAGGCGTAACTTTCACTTGAAATATAAGTAACAAAATATTGCCATTACAATTTTATTCGTATTTTACTAAACCTCGGAGTCTATTCATCATTAGCTCATTGGCACAAATTGGTGTTAACGTTACAACTTTACATTACATTCTAATCGGAAGTATTCTACGCTATCAGACGATACAAAGTTCAAAAATCCTATTGACATTAAGAATTATTTCAAGTTGCCAATGCACCGGTTACTCTACTATACATTGCACCCCTAAACAGGCCCGTATCCTACATGTGATCAAAAATATTATATAATATTGTCTTTAAGTGGCAGTTACCGAGCATCATGAATATAATAAAAACAAATGGACAGACTAAGGAAGCCTTTGCGTAATTTGACCAGACATGTATGAAGTAACTAAGCTATGTTTGTACGTCTGTCAAATCCACCAATAGGATCGCTTAATTTTCATTCGGTCACTCAAAATGACGCTATCCTATTGGTCGATTTGACATAACACATCTATAATTTAGCTACTTCGGATAGCTTCCGATGGAAAAACATCCTAAAAGTCTACGGTATCGCTTTTGCCCAGATTCGTTTTATTACGGGACACGCTCATGGAGACATAATAAGGACGCGATAAACTGCTGTCATGAACACATCAGATCAAAAATAGAATCAGCTCTCGTGTCATCTTATACTTTTATCCAGAATTAGACGTATTATATAATATTTTTGATAACTTTGTGGGAAAACTAAAAAAACAAATCTTCCAAGAACCTTACAATTTTCTAAACTCTCGCTTCACAAACGGGAGCTACGGGCCTGTACCTAACGTACGTGAGGGACCACTAACAATTCCACTAAACTGTTAAATTCACTAGTCTTTAGGCTAGACGGAAACTACCGTCTACACTACCCTTTCCATTTACACACTGATTAAATTTAAATTTTATTATTTAGTTATTTATCATTATTATTATTACAATGAAAATTCCTATCACTTCGCAATTTACAGGAGGACGGTCCCACACATCAAAAATTTGAGATCTGTCGTGTCATTAAATAAATTTTGGTAATAAACGTCGCCGTTCAATTCTCTTTATATCACTGAGCGATCCATTGCTCGTTTTTCACGGCTGTACAGTGATAAGGTCGTGGATATACGGCAAGCTGAAGCGTGCAAACGGTTACGGCTCGACACGACTCGCCATACTAACTTTCCTATTTGAGCACCGTGGAAGGAATGTGTGCATAAGATTTTGATGAACGCCAACAATTATAATGTAAAGAGCCCTTAATATCAGTCGAAATGGTTACCTATCGTCGAGAATAGATGCATTCAAAAATAATGTTGCTTTAAAACGTAGCTTTAATGAAAATATATCGGATAGAGGGTTGCGTGAGGCTTGATGTCGTGACGGGTGCGATTCATAAGACTGCTAGAGTTCGTTTTCATCGACAATTATCCCTTAGTTAATATAAATAAACATCTTCAAAATTTTTACCAAAATTATGAGCATATAATATCCAGCATAAAAATCTTTTTAAAATAACTCGTCATACTCTTCTCAGTTATAGATATACATGGCACACTGCTCCGTTTATTTTTTATTTTTATTTTTTCTTTTATATATATTTATTATTTATACATATACAAATCGTACACTCGATACCTATCAGTTTACCTTGTCACCATAGAATAATTGAATTATATGGATGGATATTACGTTAGAAGCTTAACAAGCGCTAAATATAACGTCGAGTCGAAAGCGTTCGACGGATGGACAAACGTAGACGAGGGGGGTATCGAACGCAGGGAGGGGACTATATAAGACCGCGGGCTCGCTCGGGTCGGATACGATAGTCGAAGGGGGAGCTATCACGAGATTTTGGTCCACCGAATCGAGTCAACCAGGTTTCGACCGTCGATTACAACTATAGGAATTGAAGGTACTAACTAACGAATAGGTCGGTGGCGGCGGCCGCTCACTTGATGGCCACGTGGCGCGTCTCCGGCTGCAGGCACACGCCCTCCACCGTGAATATCGACACCTCTGCAACAACAAACATTACGCATTATACTCATTATCAGAAATAGATTTTTAAAGTTATTTGGTAATAATGTTTTACCGGGCGGTAAATTCCTTAATAAAAGAGTAAAAAGTGTTTATTCAATTTCGTAAAAGGTTAAAAAGATGCAATGTAACAAGTGCCTCATCACCAGGCAGGTCCTAGAAGTGCAGCAGCATGAAGGCCTCAAACCTTTAGACTAAGTGCGTTTGGTCGATAGCCCCGAGCTGTGTCCCTCTTTTTTAGTACAAATCAAAGGTTTATTTATTTATATTCGCACGTTTTTAAGTTACTCCATGAGTTGTTCGTACTTTTAATAATCTTTTAGCTACGTTAATGGACTAGATCTTTCACTATTTGGACTAGATGTCTGGAGACAAGATGGTGATGACACGAACAACATAGTTTTTGACCTCTACAATCAAGCGATGTCAATCAGAATATTGCGTTCCGCGACCTAGTCTCAAAAGAGTCAGTTAGTTTTTATCGATAAACTATACAGTTATCGGCCACTTCGTACAATTGTAAACCTAGAACAATCGAGTGCTCCGATATGCTACTCATCAACTATGAAACAATTATCGGCGATTTCGATCAATTCCCAACCCGGAACAATATTTTC
>DWLI01003206.1:0-12090 GCA_018249915.1 Cecropterus dorantes dorantes
GACGATTGATCAGTTTTCGACCGGAAAGGAAAAATGATTAAATTACTAAAATGCCTATTAAAAAATAAGGGTTGATCTTAGAAGGGTGAAAATTGAGGATTGTATGTATTTTTGTATGATACAACCATAAAAAAAAATAGAAAATAAAAATTTTGTCTAAAAAATAAAAAAAAAAATTTTGGGTTGTACTACCCCTAACATTTAGGGGGATGAAAACAGATGTTGGCCGATTCTCATAGATACCGGATAAGCACAAAAAAATTCATCAAAATCGGTCAAGCCGTTTCGCAGGAGTATGGCAATGAAAACTGTAACACGAGAATTAGATGTTCAAACACTGTATTGTAACTTTTCGCCATCGCTCGCTTGACGCTAAGGAACATAGTGCACGCAGATGGTACGATGTTTTAATTTTTGCTAGATACAAATCCAGATTTTTGACGTTCGAATTATCGACATTCTACTGTATTGAAATTTGATCCGTAGTCGTATTTCTAAAGCCAACATAAAAATGGAATGTCAGTTATCTCATCGGAAATGAGGGAGGCGCGTGCTTATGACGGTCAGATAAGGTAAAAAATATGTCCCCCGCCTCCGGGACCGCTTATCTGAGGGTTACTGGTGTTTATTATCTTGTGAAATATACGAGTAGTATCATTTTTCTTTGAGATATTCTATTATTAGTTATTTTTCGTTTGAACACAATACTGAAGTAGCAAACGAGCATGCAGTCCACTGGATAATAAGGGACTGCTGCGTATGAATCTTTAATCAACTGTTATGTAATAACCGTAATATCAGTCTTATGTCAGAAGATGCATGTCCATGGGCCGCAGTAACCACTTACCATCAGGGATACTGTATGCTCGTTTACTTCAATCTGATAAAAAACCCATTAACATAAGTTCACACACACGCTTTCTACACTCATAGCCCTGATGGAATAGCTCACTTTAACGGTGTAAACATCGAGAGGAAACTGCTCTCTCTTTAAGAAAATAATCAACGCCTTATGCACCAATAAACGCTTTCTACCCTCAAAGCCCCACAATAGAATTTTCTCCTGTGTCGCGGGTGCCATGGACACACAAAGACGAATACACAAACACCTAGACCCTGAACGGAAATCTAAATTCATCATTCAAATGTCTGTCTGGCTGGGAATCGAACCCAGAACCCACTGCGCGTCAGACCGGTATGGTGACCGCTCCGCCACGCGGGTCGTCAAACATACAAAGATCGTCGCGGAATAGAAGAACAGTTTTATTAAAGTACTTTTATTGATTTCACTTATCATTTTAATAAAAATGCTTACAGATGTGATTTTTTTAAAACTTGACCGTTCTGCTAGGTTCTGCTACGCCCATGAGTAGGTTTATGCAATATTTTGATATTCTTGATAAGCTACCGTGAACAATGAAAATCACGAATCTGTGTAAAATTCCACCGAGTTCTGAACATCCTACCTTATACTACCCCGGTAGTAAGGAGAGACTCGCACATAAAGGGTTCAAGCGAATTTGATTTACATAAATTTAGCATTAAGCTTAATGTAATTAATTTATTATTACTATTTAATCGTAATGATTCTTCATTAAGATTTCTCATTAAAAATAAATTAATACTTTCCTTTTGTTTTTTTTTCTAATTACTTATTTTGAAGTTATTCAATTATAAATAATAGCTAAATTATATTGATGGTCACAAAAACAAAATTTTCAAATTCTAAACTATCCACTGACCTTGTAATCTACTTTAGACTTGAATTAATGACGTGCTGAAAATTTGCGGATATAGTGTTATATAATAAATTATGATATGAAATAAGGTAATCTTTAGGTTATCTAACTTCCTGTCGAATTATACAGCAAAGTTTTGATCACTGAATTTGATACACTAAAAGATATGCCTTAAGCCCACTATAATGATGACACTTTCATGCTTAAGGCATATCTTTTGCTTCAGAAAGTTCCATTTTTGGGTGAAATACGGTTCACTACACTTGCATATCATACCTATTCTTGATATTTTAACTTGTCGCACGTATGCTGTACTTAAATTAAAATAGTCTATGGAGCTGTATATCGGGGAATCGCGTGCAAGACGACTCTTGCCATATATTTCGCGCTCGGCAATCGTAAATGATAGTCAAACAATTTACTCCCTGACGCCGAATGGCTTGGTTGTGCCGAAAATTGAGCGACATTCAATTCAGACAATAGTGTAAATAATTTTCGCCGAACTCATAACCGTTTATTATTATAGAACATTTCAATCATAGATTTCAATTTAAATACTTAGGTATACGTTTTAAAGGTGGTAGAAACCTTAGTAGTGTAACTACAGAGTCTCCACCGTTATACGAGGCTTTTCACCTTAGTCCTCAGAGATGATACGAATCCTTGAAAGCTTGATTAAAGATGGACAAAAAGTTAAATAGTAGGAAATAAAATTTAAATCAAAAGTATTGTGCTAATCAATTGCTCATTTTACTCAAAACTCTCAAAAGTTATTGAGTCAGCCAATAATTTGAATAATCTGCTATTCTTTTCTAGGCCATTTAATAATGCAAAAAAATCTCAAACTACGTAGATAAAAAATTATAGAACAGTACAGCGATATGAATACGTAACAAGTAAATTTGCCCAAAGATTCTAATGGCAGCAACGTTAGGTAAACGAAATAAATACGACGTATTGTTTATTCGTTGCACAAATCGTAACTAATTTTCCTACGTGGAAGAGTATTTTTAGACTCTGGTAAATCTTGAACGAAGTCGGAGACATAAGCTGGTTATGTCATAAATTCGATTAGTTGTTTGTAGCATCCACTCTTCAGTAATAGTAACATCGCATATTGGATTAAGTTGGTGTGGTAATATAGAGGCGCCATAGTGCCGAAGGTCATAGGAACACGCGAACTTCACACCCTAACGATCACGCATTATCTGTACAAATATCATCCCTGGCTTGATGTTGATGTATGGAGGACGTTGTATAGGTAATATTTTTAGATTATCTGCCCTCGATATAAACGTGTAATAAACCTCGCTGCTTTTTAACCGATAGATACTAAGACACGAAGTAGGTGGTACGTTAAGTGACTATAGGTACTTACTATTTTTTTATACATTAATTGTTCTAACGCTCAGGGTAAAATATATTCAATTCATATTATGTATCTGTTTAAAACTATAATAATAATAATAATAAATGTTTATTGACTGTATAAACTGTATATAATAATTGTATATCTAGTTATTTATAAGATTGTGATAAAATGTTATTGCCATCTTACGAGTAAAGTCCCTGAGTGTTCATTGTTTACATGTGGTTTAGCGGGAATATCAATATATTATTCTTGTATCTCCAGTGATATGCGAGATCATAAGTAAGATTACGTAGACTCTTCGAGAAGAGTTGAGTCTTAGTACCTACTGTATTAAATTGCAGTGCTAAGATGCTATGATCCAGCTGATGTTGAAATCTGAGGTGTAGATTTCACGTCTTCCACAGAGAAACAATAAAAATATTTCGGGAAAAGTTACTGATTTTATTGACTTCAAATAAATTTAATTGAATTGAAATAAAAGAACTGACGAATATATTTTACTATAGAAATAAGTAAATGTGATTTTTAGAAGTAAAGAAGTATCTACCTGCTACTTGTTATACCGAGTTATCAAAGTGGGTCATGAAACTGGATAGCTGGCTTGGCCTTAAGCTATTCCTACTTCTTCGGATATTATAAGTATTATAGCGAATAATGGACTAAATCCAAAAGATGTCTAGCCGCCTTCAACTGCTAGCCTATTATTATTATATTAAATTTATTGGCTACACAAAAACGTACACCAGAAGCAGTGATTATGTTAAAATCTTCCTTCTAAAGAGATTTTTTTCTGGTGGCGTATTCTAAGGGTTTATAGGACAAAGGATTGTTGTGGAAAGTTGCTCTTATGAGTGTACAAACTGCATATTTAAGATTAATAAATATTATTTTAAATGTTCTGAATCTTGTAGCACTTATCATTTGTTAAACGATAGGCAAAGGAAACACAGTGTAGTAGCCTTTTTCCTCCTTTGTTTGTCAAGCAATTTTCATTTTTTTAAATACTGATATTTGATACTGTGGATTATATAACGGTATATGCGAATACATATTTTTACTTTTTTTTTTACTTTAATTAGGTAAAGTCTTCAAAAAATATAAGATAAATAAATAATGTGTAAACAAACAGTCATATAGATACGTATTTCTTTTGTATATAGTAGTGAAGCCGTATTTTATATAATATATACCTAAGTCCATTAATATGACCCCGCAAAGTCAAGCGTTTTTTCAGTGTGAGATTTTAATAGGATTTTAACTACTTAATATTGTCATTGACATTAGTATACTAATATATATTGTATAAATTTAAATAATATATATAATTGTAATAGTAGGTATATTAATATAAAACGTTTAAATACATATAAATAATATATTTCTTCACACATTTTAAGATATAATTAGTGCCTTTGTTTTTTTGATTGATTTAAAATATTTCATATTTAAATGGTATTTAATTGTCTTTTTTAAAAATAGCGATAGCAGAAAATTACTGCCTAACAATAGATATTACTAGAAGTAATCTTAAAAAAATAAATAAGGTTAAAAACAATTGAATTAAAATAAATAACATCATAAAAAACTAAAATACTCCGGCTGCTTAAAAATAACTGAAAAAAAGACAAAACAAGTATGTACTACTATAATTAAATATATTAAAATAGCCATTGCATATTATAAGGGGATGCAAGCGGTGACCAACTTAAGTAAAAAAACAAAATCCTCTATCTGACGCAGTTGGGTAAAATTATAAGTATTTTTGTGAATAATAGTAAAATAACAAAGTTTAATTTCTTAATTTTTTAATTTTAAATTTGAATTGAATGAAATCTTCTACATGCATGATTAATTTAAATCATGCATGTAGAAGATTCAATTCAAATTTTGCAAGCTTGGTGCTACCAGTTCCTAAAGCCAACTGCTAAAGAGCAGTGATAGCGTAATGGTAGTGCATTGATAGATATGTATTATAATACACACTTACATATGTACATAGTACATAAATAATAACAATGTACACAATTCTTTGTTTACTGATAGCACGTACTCAAATCCCTAGAGAGCGCGTGACGATAGTTCACTTTAGTAAGGCTTCGCCCGCCCACGGATTATATGGTTCCGAGCTCCCTCGCGACCGCATCCGCCGCCCGCCCTGTTAGGCGGCAAACGTTAATATAACATTTACGTTTAATTAATACAAGTTGTGTTCTTCGTGATTTATTCAAAGGAAAATAAGATATAAGGTGAGTCGATAAAGGCAAATATTTTTTTCATCGGTTCACAAAATACTCGTGTCACGTTTTTTGTCAAAGTGGTTAAGTCTTTCGTTAACAGTTCTAATATAACTTAGTATCTGAATCAAATCAAATTAGGGTTAATGTGGGTGCTACCTAATTATTAATTGTCCCCCTAATAGCTTTCATGCTAATAGGTGCGTTTGGAGGAATCCTTGATAAATCAGGACCTACAATAAGAGTTGATTTATTAGATAAATATAAGGTTGACGTTTACCAAGTGTTGCATAGTTCGTATCATTAAAAATAGAATGTAGGCTCATTAAGACTTACAAGACGTTAATTTACATTTTGTATTTGTTTTGTGATAGTTGTAGGACTTGTTACCCCACACTGTCGGTCGGGGTTTGACATTTCAAACCCGGACCTCCAGAGTGCATTCACCAAACGTGTTTTAAATATTAATTAGAATGTACTTTATCATAGGGCAATCAAATATCAAATGCAAATTACTTCCTTTTAATTTCTTGATTTTTAAGCAAGTTAAGGATCAAACTAGCATTCAGATCACTTGATGCCAGTGACTATTGCCTTTATTATTGATCCAGACTGGAAGTCTTGTTTAAGAACGACGACAAATTGCTCCTGACCATTAAGTTGAAAATCCTAATAGTAACACTACCTTACTAAAGTTAGAATCCTTTGCGTTTGCGACTCAGGAGGTACCCCGTTACACCTATTTTTGACTAATAACATCAGTGCTGCTGGTATCAACGTCTAGTTATGGTCAGCATCTGAGGTCAACGTCAGGCATGACTCTAATTTTATCTTGAGTGGCAATCGATTGCATGCCCGTTTGCTACTTCTTAATAAAAAAATAAGCAGAGAAAAATTAGCTGCTGCAAGCATACAACGTAACATTTAACCTTTCAAAAATATATTTTTTAGGTTTAGTTCACACCTTTTTCTTTTTTTGTTCTTGAGAGGGAAATCTTTAAAAGGTACCCGACGCCGTAGGAGCGACGCCGGGTTATGTGGGAATTTTTACCGCAATAAAATCCCCCCAGTGGCCGTCCTCAGCGCTGTACGACTCCGGGATCTCCAACGGAACGCAACCGGAGTTCTCCAAACGCGATGCCTTTTCGGGTTCTTTGTCGATTAGCATTAACGCTCACTGTATCTTCTGGTGTTCACGACGACATGCGAACACACATGCCACCGTCCTTCCCGGGGTCGCTTGGCAGGACGGTTCGAGTTCCCACTCTTGCCGCCCGCAACCCCGGAAGTTTTTAGTCGCCTGTTACGGCAGGCAGAGGGTTCTGTAGCCCTATTCTGGTCCCTGTACTACAGGGACCAGAATAGTTCATACTCATGTTCGTTCGTTTAGTTCATACTCATGATGTCTACACTTAGATACTAATTACTTAGGGTCTTCTACTATTAAAATTCATACCCTTTTTTTCATCTCTAATTCTAACTATATCTAGCCTTAGATATAGAACTATATCTAAGGGTAGATATAGTAAGTAGCAACTGTATCGGCCGTTTTATTGCCACCGTTAGCGCGCAGACAACTCGGTAACACGCCGTCACCGTCACCACCTCCTGTATAATCGCTTTTGTTCCTACCTTTCAATTCAATTCGTAATGGAATTCACACGAATGGATTCTTTATCGTCTCAATGTATCGTTAATAGATAAACTTCGATAGTTCTTTTCGGCTTTTAGATTACTTTCTGTTATCGTTTACCATTAAAGAAAGTGATTTTGAAGTATTTTTACATCAAATAAATAGCCGTCGGATGATGTCATAATCGTTATCAATGCATTATTGTCCCATACTCCACTGAACGGTTGAATATAATATTTGCTGATACGGAAACCTCCGTGTGGGAGTTTGTCTCGCACTTGACCAATTATATTTAAAGAACTTTGAAGCATAGGTATACATATATTACAATGATTTTATTCTTAATTAGCATGACATTTCTAATTTCTAATATGACCAACATTTGAAAATCGGAAGTGTATCAGCAGGATTTGAACTTCGGAGTCTATCTTGAGACGCCGAAATTACTACGAAGAAGAATCAGATGATGTGGTTAGAAATTTTTTTCTCGTAAATTCTCGTAAATAAAAAAGTTGGTTTGGTATTAGGTTAGGTAGATATATAAATGACTCTATGCATTCTATGTAACTTTATGTTTGTGTACCGCTCTTTATTTTACCTATTACTTCCACAACAAAGGAAGTCATGACCTATGTGCGGATAAGTTCCTAAGCGTATACCAAAATCACTACATATTATAAAATAAAGTCGCTTCCCGTTGTCTGTCTGTCCCTATATATGCTTATATCTTTAGAACTACGTAACGAATTTTAATGCGGCTTCTTTTAATAGATAGAGTTTTAGGAAGAAGGTTTATATGTATAGTAGATGCATAATGTAGCAGAGAAACACTGATTATTTTATTATTTTTAGAGGGTTTCTATTGATGTCATAAATAAACACATTTCTTTGCGATTTAATGCAAACATTGACTAAATCCTACGAGATAAATCGTAATAATATTTTTCGTATATCTTTTTCGTACATTATTTAATTTGGAAGCGATGCGAAGTTTGCCTAGATGACCCATCTAGTTCTAGACTAAATATTTACCTACTTCATTACTCGTATTAGCGCCATGACATTTAATTTTATTTGGTCAAGTATTCCTTCAATGCAAAAGAAAGGTTAACACATTAATTACATAATTAATATATTAGGACGCCCGAACGTAACATTCATAAGTTGCTTACCTTGTTTGAGAATAACGAAGAAAATAGTTATTTATAAACACAAGACTACTTTAAATGCGATCAAGGGAGTCAAACTTTTGTTTGCTTTATGCACTAATTACATGTTAATCGTTCCGAAATTGTAACAAAAATTTGTTTTAATCTGATCATTTATCAACGTCTTTATCAACAAAAGAAAGATAAAAACGAAAAAATTGCAAATAAAATACGTAAAATCATCATTGGACTCTTGGCTTGGCCACATTTTGACATTGAACATACTCGACTAATTCTTGCTAGGTAATTAATTATTGACCTTTACATCGGCAACGAAATATTTGCACTGCGCTGTGTCAGTGTTGACCGAATTTTGGCGCATGTCGCTACAATTTGTAGCAAATTTTGTGGCCATATTAGATCAGATAGATTTTGTTTAACGTGGGAGTATACATTCTACCTGTAATGGGGGAGTAGAAAACGGCTACGGTATCCCCTGTCTGTCGTGAGAGGCGAGTAGATATGGAGGTAGCTTCTGTAGGTAGCTGAGCGAGATGTAGAGGGGGCTTCTGGAGTTGGGTGGTTAGAGTTGGAGCTCAAACCGCCCAGCCAGCAACCCTGAGAAGGGCGGCGGCATATATGGCTGCATGTCGGCGCCGACACCGGAAGGTGCAGGGGCAGTTACAAGTCCTCCAAGAGATGAGCCCGTAAGAAGTGCCACACTAGGGAGGGGCACCGGTGCGTTACATCGGAGATCCCGTAGCCCCCTGGAAGCGCTGAGGAAGGCCACTAAGGGGGTTTTCGTGGGTAGAAATCCCTTATAACCCGGATATAGGCTTTGATGTACATACCTGTTTTTTGCACTTGTACCCTTAAACCATGGAAATTCATATTGAAATTTTAGCATGTTTAATTTAATGAAGTCTCATCATTTTCTTTTGTAGTTTCTTAGAGATCTATAACGAACGAGTACACGACTTGTTGGTCGGCGAGGCGGCAAACGTGACCTGCCATTCCTTGCCACGGCGCAAGGGGAACGTGCGTAAGGATTTACGAGTGCGCGAACATCCCGCAAGGGGGCCTTATGTTCAGAGTGAGTATTATCTTCGTAATATGGAATTTTAGGAGACTTTATGTCCTTAGTAATAATGATCAAAAGGTTTATAGAATAAGGTAAAAAGCGTATAAGGCAGTGGCGGATTTACCAAAAGACTGAGTAGGTTGGAGCCTAGAGCGGCAGATTTTAGTGACGGCAAATGTAATTCTATTTTTAGGATAAGCCCAGTGGCATAGATTACGCGGTTCAAAAGGCCCTATGAACCTTAGGTTCTGCAGGTTTTGGGGGCTTTCAAAAACTTTATTTCAAAAGTAAGTAAGTACAATATAGGTGGGGGTTCATACAAAAACAATTCTTACATTCTATATACTCGTATGTTAAACAATAATAAGCATTTTGCCTTGGATTTTGACGGTTTACAATATTCAGTGTAATACAAGAAATGATGACCTTTAGCTTCCGCTGACTGAAATTTCTAAATGAGCGGCACTGAATAGGGAGCCTATTGGCTGCTTAAGGGTAAATCCGCCACTGGTATGGTGTATCTTTCATCCAGGTGAACTAATGACGTAAATAATACAGTACGGAATGAATTGACTCAGAAGACCTGTTGCCTTTGAAATCTTTATTGACAAACATATTAATTAGAGAAAATCTATGATTAATGAAGTTAAGAAGTAGAGTTATTCAAATTGAACATAAATCATTCAGGTAGAATGATAAGTTAAAATGCAGTGACAACACTAACAAGGGGATTTTCTTTAAATTTTTGGTATTCAGTGAAAAAAGCGGTCCGGAGTTCCAAAAACGAGGTTCCAAACAGGTTGTTCTAATTAATTATCTCGCGTTTCTTCTTATGAACTACAACACGATACTTGTATATGAGTGTATTGGGGTTAGTATATATCTGTATCGATTTGTCCATGCTGGCATATAGGCTTGCATGCAACGTAATTTAAGAAGACTAGGGTTTGTATAAGTACCCTTTGAGGAAGAGAAATTAATCGTTTGCAGGCAAAGCCAACGATTATTACAATTTTTTTGGACCATGTCATTGAAGATGCAATTGTTGAAAACAATGACAGCATAAATGACAACATGTATGTGTAATTTCTTAAGATAAAGTGCTCACGTGCATTTAATTACGCTGTCCTATTATGTAAAAAGTTATTTTGAAACAAGAACACAGTAGAAAGTTCAACTTAAAAAGTCTAAAGTTGAAATTGTTGTATTGGGTCAGAATAAAACTTCAATTATAACTTAAAAACCCGAAAGAGCGAAAAATGTATGTATGGGCTCACATGAATTTGCAACAATAATAATATTTTTATCTAAGCATCGTTGCGTCGAGGACTGCTTTGAAATAAAAAAAAAATAAAAATATACGTGACGAATAAATAACCTCTCTTCCGAAGGAAGTCGGTTAAAAAAAAAAACTGCATTAAGATCGGTCCACTAACATAAAAATAAGAAATCTATAATATAATCCAGTTTTCAATAAACTTCGATTTTTGCGTGTTTAGTCTGTGGACCTTAGGCCTTCTTGTTGGCCCTTAGATCTACATAACTTATGATAAGCAAAAAGTAGTTAGTATAATTTTTACAGCTAACAACACGTTTTTATTAATTTTATCAAAAAAATGATCAGTCAAATCGCATAAGATTCACACACTCCACGGTATAAAAAAAAACACAATTTCTACACTCATAGCCCTGCACTAGGATTTCCTCCTGTGTCACGGGTGCCATGTACACACAAAGACGAATACACAAACACCAGACCCAGAACAGATCTCTAAATACATCATTCGAATGTCTGTTCGGCCGAGATTCGAACCCGGAACCCACTGCGCGGCAGACTAGTATGGTGACCGCTCCGCCAGGCGGGTCAAATGTGCGTATGTATAGTATGTATACTCGTAATGTTAATTTGCACATGTTGTTTGACCAACATCTCGTAGTGGCAAACACGTAAGATTGCAGCGATTGACCAAGTGTCCTCGTTACCTAGACATGGAATTTTACATTCGCGAGGACATACGATGGATACGTATTGAAATGAGACAGTAAGAGGCATATTTTCTCATTCATAAGGTCAAGGTGTTGGCGAATTTCAAAACAATCGACACGATGATCTCGAGATTGGTTTTGCTTTGAATGTCAAGATATTTTAAATAATTATTTTATGAAACAGGTTAATACATTGTTATAGAAATTCTATGTGATAGGCATATATTAAAAATAATACATTATTTTCTAAATAAGGCAAATAGCCTTAATTTTTGTATATGTACGCTAACATAATAATACAAATAATAATACATTAAAAATATATTACTACTCGATCAAGCTAACTAGAACGAAAGAAATTTCGGTTTCCCTTTCTGATCTCGCCTCACGCCTGGTTCGCACCTGAAGTCCCTAATCTGTTTTGATTTTAGATAATAAACTAAATAAGCAAATATTAATTTGTTGTACTCATTACTTTTTATTACAATGATAAACAAAGTAAGTAAAAAAGAGTTGTTTAAATTTAAATATATATATGTAAATTATTAAGACAGAAATTTATTAAAATTCACATTTCATCGAAATCGACATTTCAATTTCGGTTTTGGCGGCAAACCTATCGAAACTACGACGTAAACTGACGCTGCATTTGCGAGTTCTCACGCCGTGATCGGTCGTGTTTGGCGCGTTGAATTCAACTTAAATAAGTTATAAACTATGTTTAATATTTTTAAAATACTATGAATAATATACGGAAGAAAAATCTACCTATTTAAATAAATACAGCACCTATTAGAATTATATTTAAGACGCAATTAATATTTTTTTCTTAAATGACTGGTTGTTATGTTCATTATAATCAACATAACAACCTCTTGATAATTATCAATAAGTGAA